>MU228133.1:212646-234560 GCA_018584345.1 Thuja plicata | reverse complement strand
ATGTCCGAGCACAAACTGCTCTCCCTGAAATGGATAAGGAAGGATCCATTATCCTGGAGCCGGCAGCAATCATTGACCAGCGCACTCGTCAGCTTCACTCTCGCTCCATCTCTGAGGTCTTGATTCAAAGGCATGGCATGCAACCAGAGGATGCTACCTTGGAACCCCTTCTTCAGATTCAGCAACAATTTCCACACCTTAAGCTTTGAGGACAAAGATTTTTTCTAATGGAGAGGGGATGTTAGGAACCTGTGTGTTCCTCCTGTTTATTTTGTTAGTGTAGTGTTGTTGGACGCATATGCTTTGTAAGTCATCCCGTGAGTATATTTTATTATCCCACATGCATAGGTAGTATTACTTTTCTAGATCGTACTTAGTATATAAGAGTAGGTTGAGGCCTTTGCTGGATACCGAAGAATTTATTGTATTGAGCTTGCTCAAAGGAGGTTACCCCCTCGAAGTGGCCCGTGATCAATAGATTCATTCTGAGTTCTGCTATTGCTCTATATTCTATTATTTCGTGCATTCTCACCAAATTGCTGTAAGGAGGTTCCTCTCACATTCAAATGCAAGTTCTATATAAAACTATGTGGTGTGCATAAATTAGGTATCCATCTAGTCCATTCTTTACCAAATGGTTAGACTCTTCCTCGACCATGTTTCTACCTTCAAATTATACCTGCACTCAATCACACTCATTCACATGTTAATAGGCTAGCTCCCAAAACCATAGTTGAAGCATGCTCATGCTAGGAACAACATAGAAATATCATAATTTGATTTATCATCTTTTTATTTGCATAAACGAATATAACGGCATTTCTAACATATTGTGTCACAATTTGATAATCGAGAGATAGTTAACTAATAATATATTTTAATTCATTACATTACTAAAGCAAGTAAAACATGGGATGTGACCTATAGACGAGGGGAGATTGTGAATAATGTAAGGGAATTAGCGTGCACACAATTCATGAATGATGACAACTTCTTCCAAACAAGATAATTAAAATCGTTTCTTATCAAATTATTGGGGAGAAACATCCAAAAGAAATAAGTTGTGAAGATGTGAGTGTTGAGAACAAAAATTTCATTTTAAAGGAAATTGGAAAAAATTCAAAGAAGTGATGGAAAATATGACCCTTGAGAAAGCTAGGGAGAAAATTAAGGAGAGTGGCATCTTATTACTTGAAGGATGACCAGTATATCTCCTCTATCATTGCTTACAATTCTTTAATGGCACAAGAGGTCATTGAAGCTACTGCAGATGAGGAGAATGCAAAGGACCTATACTTTGGATCCAATTTTAACCAAACACAAGACATCTTAGCCATCTAGTCAATTTTCCCCACAAAATACAAATCTCAAATGGTTAGAGAGAACAATGAATTATTTTGCCAAGTAATTATTAGAAGGCCAATAGATACAAAAAAAATCTCAATCTACACAGCTCACCAGATATACTACAATATTTATTTATGCACTTAGCAAAGACTTGAGGTCGATGTGGACAATTTTAAACAAAGGAAAATTAGATGTTAAGAGAAAAAGTAATAACTTAGGCATCCTTTCTCTACCCCCTTCAATAAATTTATATTAGAGAGATAATGTAGTTAATGCAAGAATTGTAGATGAAGCAACTAAAAGCAACAAATTTGGAAGGGTATGTGCTGGATCATGAGGGGCCAAAAAGTGGTGATATGGAAAAATATGTTTTTTATCTACCCAAAAATGCAAAAATTCATGTCGTCTTTTTAGTAGGCATGGGTGTCAGTACACCTAGCCATGACAAATGCCTAACAATATTGAATATTCAAAATTACTTTAATTGCTATGGATATGGACACAAGAAGACAGAATGTAGAAAACCCTATCAATCCCACACAAAAAAATATTACATCAGAGAAGAAACAATAGCTAATATTACATGTTACAAGTGAAACAACATTGGACACATCACAAGGAACTGTAGGTTGTAGGTTAATCAAAACAAATCATCCCCTACATGTTATAAATGTAAAAATAAAGGACATATAGCAAATTTTGCAGATATAATGGAGCTGCAAGCAATAGAAGACCACTACCTATTGTTGTAAATATAAATTTTGGTGATGTTGGAAAAAGTATGGCAGAATACATGGAAGAGTTTGACAATCATTTTGTGAAGGATGGTGATAAAGTATGGAAAGCGAAGGAATAGAGTGAGTCTAAGGTTAAGGTAGATTCAGTAGATGTTACTGAACCCTCACTTGATGTTGCTACATCAACCTAAATGGACAAGTGTGGCCTTAGGGGGAGATTTGGAAAATAAGAGAAATCTATCTAGCCCCTGTATATATAGAATAAGTTGATGCAAGCTTCGTGACAATAAATATTATTGGTTTTGAGTCTCTATCCGAGATCGCTTGGTTATACACACTATATAGAATCATCGCCATAAAATTGGATGACTCGATCATTTGTAGACTTATAAGTTTGTTGGGAAATATGTCAATACATTCACAACGATGTATAAGTTCATTCACTTAAAACACTTCTAGTCATCATTCGAGCTGAACTGAAGGAGACCAAAGGAGTTCAAGAAAAGAAGCTAGAGCATTTTCATGATTGTTCTGTTTGTGTACCCTAATTCATCGAGCAAAATGTATTTTGATCTATTGTAAGCTTTGAATACTATAGATACTCCATTAATATTTTATGATAGTGAAAGGTCGAGATACAAATTCAAGAAACATCCTTACAAGTCCACAGAAGATGATCCCAAAGGCATGTTTACGCAAACACCCTACGACGCGCTTCATGTGGAAGACATTAGGGTATACATATAGTGCACGTATGAGTCATCGGGAGATTTTGAAATCTAAAAAGAGATCAAATACATGATTAAGGATGATGGAAACTAGAAGGATGATTTTTCTCACTTACAAAACCTCAATGTTATGTGAATGGCAAAACTTTACGAGTTTGATGAAGAAGAATGGATTAAGATTGTTCTTAGTAGAATCCATGACCAATTTCTATGGATATGTGAGAATCTAGTTAAGGTTTCTAGTGATTTTATTCATGATGTGAGTGGGTTGGATAATACTAGCATTATCCTTGTTGCGAAGAAGAACATGAAAAAACAAGTTAAAACCCTAACACATTCTAAGTGGGACAAGAGGGAAATAACTATTGCCAACATCTTTTAGCAAGATGTGAGGTTGATTTCTATGATTTTTTGATATAAACTTCCTTACAGCAACCGACCTAATTTAGTTTATGCGGGCTTTATAATGATGGGTTATAAAATGGTGAAGGATAATGTGAAATACAACTTATGTGAAGTACTAAGGCAGAAATTCCTAGAGAACGTCAAGCAGATCAAGTGAGATGTATCAAAAGAATTTAGGTTTCGATCTTTACTGATACATATCTATATTCATATAGTTCACAAATTTCCTAGAATGCACCCCGGGCCATGGAAGGACAGTGAACCTACTGGTATTTAAGTTACAAATAGTTATAAGAAACATGATAGCACTTGGGTAGATGGAGAACTATTAGCCATGTTCAAAATTATGTTGGAATCAATGGGAAGTGTGTACTGAGAGGGGAGGGGTGAATCAGTACCTCTAAAACTTTTGTATCTTTTAACCTTTATCCTTTAGGTAATCAATTGTTTATCCGACCATATGTTCTATGCTATCTTGATGTAAGATTTATCAATTCATAAACTTAATCAAACATGTGAACAATCATAGAAACATTCATGAAAGTAATTAACACATAACACAAGATATGATAACGCAGAAAACTCCTGTTATGAAGTAAAAATTGTGGTGGGAATGGCACCCACAAATTCTTCACTATCTGCATATTGGAAGGAGCCAGTTAAGGCTTACAATTTGATCACTTCTGATGATCTAACCCATTAGGATTATCTTTAGAGACCTATTAAAGTCTCTGTTAAGAGCTTTAGCAACACTATTTAGTGTGCACTCGATTAAGAGATTTACAATTAGATGGTTAAATCCACCTTCCTTGAAAGTTTTTTTACACTTTGCTTCACTTGTTAAAACATAAGAAAATTACACTTTGACCTGGTGTATGCAATCTCCTATTGCTGATTACAGATCCATTTAAGATTACATGTATAAGTATATCACCTAATGTGATTGAATAATACCTTTGTTGCTCAGTAGCCTCTATTCTTGGTTCTTGATAACAAAATTCACCTTTTGTTGTTCTAGTTCTTGAAACTCTCAGTCTGATCCGTAGATGTGCTCGTAGGCTTCATTCATCCTCTCATCCATAATCAAATATTTTATAATGAATGATTACAACATATATTTATAAGATAGATTGACCTAATCAAATTTCACGTAAAACAATATTAACTCTATGATCACAGGTTTACAACTTGACCTTGATCTCCTAGTCTATGTGTTTTAAATCAGTTAGACTGATTAAAGCACTTACATTAATATTTCTTGTCCCTAAAGAAATGGTTTTAAAACAAATAAAGACTCTATAAATAGAATAAGACTATTTTATCTGACATAGAAGTCAAATCCACTTTTTGCAGGCTTCAACTGACTTTCAGTTTTTGTCGGTCGTTTATGCTCTGAAGCCAGTTAGAATATTTCTCGATGTTCCTTGCTAGAACTGTCTCTCGGGTTCCACTTTGACTATTCTCTCGGTTTGCACTTTGTCCTGCTTGTCAGGTTCCACTATCGATTTCCTCTTTATCCTTTCCACTTTGCATTTTTGGTTTACACACAAAACTGTGTTGTCGGTTTTCTTTGTACTTAGCATTTTTTGGTGATCTCTGATATCTGTATTTTTGGTTTTATCTTTGTACTATCTTTCAGTGTATGTTTACCAAAAGTGTTCTTTACATACTAATGGAAAAATAATGTCATCAATCTCCCCCTTTGACATTAGTATAAAAAACTAATATGTGCAAAATACTAGCAAAAAATGTTTAGTATGTACATCATATATATTCCTTAGTCATTTCATGACTCACCCTATGTATATGCTAGTATAGTATAAGTGTATGTACATGATACTTTACTCTTTTTCACCTTGTGCTGTATATATCATATCATATCATTATACTCCCCTTTTTTGTTATTTTTCTATACTATATAGTTTCCTATATGTACATATCATTATTTCCCCCCTTTTTGATATTAAGGGCAAAGGTGTATACCTTATAGCTTATAAAAAATGTGAGAGTGTGAGGACTTCATGTCCTCCATCATCTTCTCCCATTGGTCCTTCAGGTTGTCTAGAGTCATGTGCTCGAGTGTGATCCTTGAATGCATATCATAGATTTTGTCTGCTATAGACATCTCGGGGGTAGCTATCAGTTGTCTTGCTAAACTGATGTGATTTTGAAGTAGTGTTAGATTTGGTAGAAGTTGAGCTTGGAGCTCAGTGATCTCTTCCCTGAGTTGTGTTTCTGCTTCCCACAGTTCTTTCCTTAACCTTTTTATCTCAACAATCTTTTCATAATGCAATTTTATTGCATTGTCCTCGGTGGTTAAGCCTTTAGCACTAATAGCTAGATCAGAATCTAAATTTTCTATCTTATCACTATGTTCCTTAGTGAATTTATCAAGTGTTCTCAATTCTTGTATCAAGGAAATACCTTCAGCAATTACTAGATCTAATTCACTTATGAATTCTAAAAGCTTTACCTTGTTTTCTGCCACTTCTTGGCTGATCTTTTCAACAAGTTTGTGCTGATATTTCTACTTTTCTCTCCTTAATTGCCTTCTCTGCATCAATGTTCTACATTGTAATGGCTTCGGTGAGAGTGGCTAGTTGAGCAAGGATCGGTTTATTCAGATCAACATCAACATCGGGTATAGTCTGATGCAAGATGTCCCTAGTTGTTTCTAGTAGCATGGAGTCTCGGTGCATCTTTCTCAACTTCTCTTGTAATGCCTTCCTTTGGCATATTTCACTATACTCTTTAAGTGCTTCATATTCAAGTGTAGTTGGGTCACATTTGGGTATCTCAATTATTTCGTCTAGAGTGACTTCCAACTTACTCTTTTTGGATTTCTTCTTCTTCTTCTGAGTTTCACTTGAATGTAGAACCATAGCCATCTTCTCAGCTTTGTTGGTTGTGTTAGATGAAGTGATTTGTGGTGTTACATATTTTTGTTGTTGCACTTTGGTTTCATCTTGTCAGTTTTGAGTAGACGTCTCCACATCAACCTTTACATTATCTGTAGCAACTTGTTCTGTCACCTCAGGAATGTCATCTTTTTTTTTTCTCCTTCATCGGTATCCTTATTTACTTCATCTTCCTTTTTTTGTGCATCCTTCTCAGTAGTGTCTCCATTTGTTTGCTTTAAATATCCTTCTGTAACCTTGTCAGTTCCGGTTACAATATGAGTGTCTCTGATGACATTCTGGTCATCAGTGTTCTCTTTATTTCCTTCATCCCCTGCATCCTCAAGAATGCTTGAATATTTGTCAGGTGTTTTTTCTTTTTCTTTAAGTATATTGATGGCTTGCATAAATATTGGCATGCTGCTTGATATTTTCACCTGTGAAGTGTCAAATGTTGTGTCTTGTTCATTAGTCTTGTCCTTGATAATAGTGACATCTTCATCTTTCTATATTTCTTCTGTTGGATCATTGGTTATGTCAATGACTATGTTTTCCACATTTTTGTCCATAGTGGTGTCCGAACATGTCTCATCTGCAACATCCATGTTCTTGTTGCCTGTGGTGTCCAATTTTGATTAAGTAAAAGCAGGATTTGAAAGGTCCCAAAACCTTGTACAAAAGATCAGAAGATAGACAAAGCTGATCAAACAACTACCAAAAGACAAGACAAAAGAGAAATAGGGACCCTAGGCCCTGCAAACCCAAAAAGTAGAAAAAGACAACCTGAGAAGAAAAGACAACTCGAAAACAAAAGACAGCACACAGGGAGCTAGATAGTCTCCATCAGATCTTTCGCTTGATCCACGAGAAGCTCCATGTTATCCACCGAGATTCTGAGGTCTTCTAGGTCCGTGTCTTTCTTCTTTATACTTGCATGAGTGCAGATACCAAATCCCAGACCCTTTTGGAATCCTTACTCTCCTCCCCTCTATTAGCCTCAAATATCTCCATCAGATTCTTGCATTGCTCAACAGAAACTTTCAGAATATTGAAACTTTTCTCACAAATTTTTTTAACCATCAATTCCATTTTCTCCATTTTTCCTTCTAGAGAAGACAGGAAAACCTCATTATTACTGGCTTCTACTTCTTTGTTCATTTTGTTAATCTTATCCTCCACAGTCAACACTTTGGCACCCAACTCCCCAAAGGCTTCACCCTTGTTGATGGCTTTAGTCCAATTCTCCAAACTAGTGGACATAGACTCTTCCCCAAAGGTAGAAACTTTAATCATACTCACAATCTTTCCTTGTTCCTTAATTTCAGTCTTCATATTTGCAGTATCCTGACCAATGGTTGCCATAAACCTCCCAAAAGAAAGGATGTTGTCTTTCTGGTCTGAGCCAATGTTGAAGCTCTCCTTTGTGTTCCCTATTGTGTCAGTGTTATCCTTCTCTTGTATACCAACCTCTTTTTCCTCAACCTTGCTCTGAGTGTTATCCCTGTCTTTCTCCACCTTCTCTTTTTTCTCCAAACTCTCATGAGAAGGGTCCTCCTCATCAGAGGATATGAGGATACTCTTGTTCTTCTTAAGTTTCTTGATAACCAAAGGATTTTTCTTAAGATCGACTTTCCTTTTTTCTGGCTTTTGGGGTTTTCTTCATCTTCAGTTCTGAAACCATCCAAATTAGGGTTCATCTCCTCATACTCCAACTTTTTCTTAGACACAATCTTTGAGGAACTAACCTTCAGGCTTCCCATACCTCTGGTCCTAATAGGGTTCATCTCATCCTCTATATCATCGTCAAATCTTTCTCCCGAATCTTCATCCTCAATCTCCACATCGTTAAGGATCTTGCTCTTGCCAACAATTTTATCCATTTTCCTCATTTTTAACACATCATAAATGAGAACCATTAAACCTTGGTGAGAGGCATGATCCCCAAAAGGGTCATTCTGAAACTCCCTCATAGTGACATTCAGAGAAATCATAAGATAGAAAGGGGTGCTCATTTCCTCATTATGTCTAAAATAACTCAGAATAACAAAATGATGCCCATAGGCTCTGGTAAATCTCCCATCAAGGGTAAGATAACAATTAGTAGCATATAATACAAAATTCCATGGGCGGCTAATATTAGCAAGACTAAAGAAACCTCCTACCTTCTTCACAAGTCTGTCAGCCTCTTCCTCATTCTCTGGGAACCTCTCATAATCTTTATCAGAATAGTTGCGGTCATGATAGAACTTCATTCCATTCATAGGAAGACCAATGGCCTCCATAATAAGTTCCTCATTGATATCTATCCATTGATTATTGAAATAGATCTTCCCTTTCTTCCAATTACACATAAAAAAACTAGTAATTGCAGGGTTTCCCCCACGTAGCTTCTCCATGTACGCAGCAAAGTTCCCCTTCTGAAGAATATCCCAAACTTGCTCATTTTGATTCCATTCACTACAGTCGGAAGGTTCATGTCTTTTCTTACTCCCACTCATTCTATATCTGCTAACAATGTTGCTCTGGTTCTCTCTGTGCTTCATTTTGCCATTATTCTCCTTTCCTATAATGTCTTCCAATATTTTTGAGAGCCCCCAGAATCTATGTGAAAAGGAATTTCGACACCAAGTGGCATTGTAGAGGATTAACGCCTCATGATTAGGACTTACATCACTCATGTTAGCTGCATTCATTTAATTAATTGATTTTCACTTCTCTGCCTTCTGTAGATCATCTCCTTGTGCACAAGGGATTTGAAATTGTATGGAAGGCTTGTATCATCATTCCAAGTATAGATATGGTTACTTTTACATGTGTAATTGGCTGCCCAATATGCACTAACATTGTCTTCATGGTACACATGTGTCACAATATATTTATTCATAGTCTTGATTATAGCTTTGGCACAATCAATAATATTACTAATCATCCACGATGGGTTGGAAATATTGTTAAGGTCCTTGATAATATGTAGGGAATCCCCTTCAAACCAAACATTTTTATAATTATTTTCTTTAGCCATAATTAGACCATTGAGGGCTGCCAAAGCCTTAGCCATATGGTTATTTTGAACACCAATAGGGATAGCCCTCATAGCAATACAATTTCCTCTCTCATCATGGATGATCATTCCACATACCACAATTCTAGGATTACCTTTTGATGCCCCATCAAAGTTAATCTTAATCCACCCCATCGGAGGACTTTCCCAGGCCACTCCATCTCTATTATTTCTTTGAGCTTCCTCATTAAATTGAATACCCCATTTTTTAAGAATTTCACAATCCTCTTTCCCTTTAGAGTCATCTTTCATCTTCATAATTTAGAATTTCTCAATAATCATATTCTGACTTTTCCTATATAAGATTTTAGGGGAGGTCTCATTCTCTCTGAAAATTCTTTCATTTCTTTCCTTCAATATAGCCCAAGTAATGTGGGGGAGGTCTATTTGCCATATCTTTCTAATGCATTCACTCTTAGTATTAATACCCCATGAAATGAACATGTTCTAGATATCATAAGGTAAAACCTAGTCCATATTAAAAGCCTTCATCCAATAGGACCATACCTCATTAGCATAATTGCAATGAATGAACAGATGATTGACCAATTCTTCCTCTTTCCTACACAAAACACACATATTAGTTATATACATTCCTCTACTCTTGAGGTTGTCAAGAGTAAGGATTTTGTTTTGAATCATAGTCCAGAAAATGATGTTGATTTTAGGGGTAAGCCCTTTGGTCCAAGCCTTGGCCCAAAATGGTTTTTCACTATTGTTATAATTGAGATTATAGGTCGATCCCACAGTGATACTGCCATTAGCAGTATATTTCCATATTAAAGAGTCTTCTTCCAAGTTTAGAATCATGGCATTGAGGGTGATATTCAGAGAGAGAAGGGCATCATCCACAGTAGTTAAATCCTTCCATTTCATATTACTTCTATAATCCATGACCTTAGTACCAATTTTATCTTTACATATATCAACAAAAGAACCCCAAATAGTATTCATAGCAAGAGGCTGGTTATCGATCCATATATCATCCCAGAAATCCACTTTATTCCCCTTGCCCACTTTCCACTTCACACCTTTCCTAATGGTATTTTTGGCTTTAATTACATTCTTCCATATACAAGATCCCACCAGAAAGTCTTCAGTATTAAGAAAATCATTAATAGAATAGAATTCCTGTTATATTTACTATGCCATATAGATTTCCATTCACCATTCAATGTAAAACCCCTCCAACCAAGTTTGGCAAGGAGAGCTTCATTCATTCTTTTAATTTTCCTTATTCCCAAACCACCTTTAGATTTTGGCATACAAACTTTGTCCAAGGCAATAAGAGAAAATCTATTATTTTTTTCAACACCATTCCAGAGAAAGTGTCTTTGAATTTTTTCAATAGCCGTTGCAAATTTGTTGGGTATTTTGTAAAGGCTAAGAGCATAAGTCAGCATACTCTAAAGAGAAGATTTAAGAAGTTGAATTTTTCCAGCCTGACTGAGCAGAGATCCTTTCCATCCTGTAAGTTTCTTATGAAATTTGTCCACTAGAGAGCTCCAAAAGGAATCAGGAAGGTTAATCCCAAGGGGGATACCTAGATAGGTAGCAGGGAGCTCCCTAATTTGGTAGTTCATAATTCTTCTTATCTCTTTCTGCCTGTACTCAGGATTATTAATAAAGTAAATAAATATTTTATTTCAATTTATGATCTAACTAGTAGCCTTACCATAAATGTTGAGGATCTTTCTAAGGTTTTGGGCTTCATTTATAGTTTCTTCCCCCATAAAAATTGAATCATCCATGAAATATTGATGGGAGAAAACATAATTAGAGAAGGAGGGTTTTAGTCCTTTGAGATCCCCTTTTCTAACAGTGCTTTCAATGTATCTGCCCAGGCATTCTGCAATAATCATAAACAAAATTGGAGATAGAGGATCTCCATGGCTTAGATCTCTAGAAGATTTAAAAAAGGATGAAGGCAAACCATTCACTAGAACCGAGAAAGTGGGGGGAAGATACCAGCTACATTATCAATTTAATACACTTGGAGTTGAATCCAAAGGCCCTCAAAGTATTTTGCAAAAAATTCTAGTCAACTCTATCATAAGCTTTAGAGAGAACTATCTTCAGAATGAACCCTTCTTTTCTAGCCATAGTCAGAGAATGAATATTCTCATGGACCATAATAATATAGTCTAAAATTTCCTGCCCAAAATAAATCCAGTTTGTTGGTGAACAATTATCTTAGGGAACAGTTTTAGAATCCTAGAAGTGATAACTTCAGATATAATTTTGTAGGAGGAATTAAAAAGACTGATAGGTCGAAAGAGATCCATAGTGTCTGCCCCAGCCTTTTTTGAAATGAGAGAAATGAAGGTACCATTCATTTATCTAAGAATTCTTTTAGATCCAAAGAATTCTTTTACAGCATTAGTAGTATCCTTATGAATGATAGCCCAATAATCATGAAACAAAAGCATACTCCCTTCGAAGGAAAATACAGCCGCTTTAATCTCTTCATTAGAAGGGATAGCAGAGAGAAAGTGATTGTCATTATCTATCAAAATTTTAGGTATACTTTCCAAAAGAGTACCTTGAAAGTTCTGGTCAAGCTGGTCATCCTAGGAGAGAAGATTAGAAAAGAAAATTTTAGCTTCCTTGGAGATATCTTCCTCCTTCTCCACTTCTCTATCTTCAACTTTGAGTTTAGTTATTCTGTTAGTAGCCTTATGCTTAGTAGCGGTCATGTGAAAAACTTAGTGTTCTTGTCCCCCTCTCTAAGACAAGTGTTTCTAGATCTTTGTTTCCAGAAGATTTCCTCCTTGTGCACAATGTCATAATATTTTCTCAAGATTTCAGTTTATTGTTCTTTAGGGACTTTAATATACCCTTAGTTTTGAACAGAGTCCTAGATCTCTTTAAGCTCAGCCATGATGTCCAACTTGGATGAAAAAATATTGCCAAAAGTTTCTTTATTCCGCCTCTTAATACTATCTTTAACATATTTCAGTTTGTAGGTCATCCTATACATAGCAGTTCCTTCTATCTTAATCTTCCACCATTCACTAATTTTGAGATACATTTCAGGATGAATAGTCCACATTTTTTCAAATCTGAAAGGATTGTTTTTACTTCTAGCTATAGGATCAGCAATAAAAGACAATGGGTAGTGGTCACACCCAGCTCTGATAAAGGTTGTTACGGAACAATTATACTACTGAAACTGGTCATTAGAGATTAAGGCTCTATCTAATCTTACCTAGATCAAATCATCACCCGCTCACCGATTTGACCAGGTGTAGTTGATACCTTGAAGATCAATATCAGTGAGAGCATGTCTAGATATAAAGTTCATCAGGTCAACCCTACTTTCCAAATTAGGTTGAGTCCCACCAAGTTTTTCATCTTCCTTTAAAGGGGTATTGAAATCTCTCAGAATAAGCCAGCTATTTTTTTTCGAAGGACTTCCTGACTTGATCCAGTTTACTCCAGTAGGAGTATCTTCCACTTTTAGTATTAGGGGCATAAATATTTGTAAGAATCCAATAAGTTCCCTCCTTAATATGGTGAAATCTAATACAAGCCATATTACTTTCATGTATGATAACATCACCCTCAATGATGTCTCCATTCCAAAAAGTAGCAATACCACCTGAGGCTCCTTCCGAACTGCCTCCACTACAAAAATTATTTCTATAGTATTTAAGTTTTTAAACTTTTTCCTTAGCCATCTTAGTCTCCTAGATGAGAATGATATCCATTCTTTTATCTCTAACCATATTTCTAATAAGATCCTATTTGTGAGGGTTATTTATCCCTCTTATGTTCCAAGATATAATCTTCATTTCTTTTTGGTAATACCCAGCTGGGTAATGGTTTTCTAAGTTCCATCTGCTATATTTCTAGCCACCTCTTGATTTCTCTTTCTTGAACTTGGTGGTCTCCCAGGTGGTGAGAGTTGGAATTCTCCAACATCTGGTAGATAATTTTTAGCATTCTTATGACCTTTTGCCGATGTGCCCTTCTTTTGTTTAGATTTTTTAACCATAATGGTTTTGTCTTGTTTCTCAAAGATTTTATCTATTTCCTCTTGGTCACCCCATTTTAGGTTATCTATTTCCTCTGAGTATTTATTTTCCTCCTGTGATGAGTTTTGTGTCATATTTGATAGTCCATGACCCAAAACAATATCTTGTTGGGCATCTAAGAATATATTGTTCTCATAAAGATTTTCCTATTCTCCCTGCCTTTTTGATCGTTCCTCTACTTCTTGTGTAGTAGACTGGTTATCCTCGTGAGCTATTTTGCCTTTTTCATCTTGTAGATTATTGATATTTTTATTCTCATCATCTAGAGTATCTTTGACAAAGTCTATTATGTCATTCTTATTTGGTTCAATGTCATTATCTTTCTCCTTCTGATCCATCTTGGACTCATCTGCTTATGATCTTTCTGTCACAACTTTCTCTAGGTTAGTCTGTGATTCTCCTTTGTCTTTCCCTTCCTTCTCTTTTTCTTTAGACTGTCCATCTTTCTCTTCTATCTTTTTCTCTATGATTTTGAGCTCCATACTGTTTTCTTCTTCTGATGGTTCTCTGTGTTTTCCAGTTGGCTTCCATTCCTTTTTTTGTTGATTTTTTTTTTACTTTGTTCATTGGACATTTCTTTGCCCAATGACCTGATTTTTTATATCTAAAAGAAGCAAAGGGGACTAACTCATATTCAATTTTTTGGGTCCATTTCCCTAATCTTGACTCCAACTCTATCTCTTCTAGCATATCAACATCTGTGATAATACCAATGCAGATTCTGGTGTGAGTGAGTCTTCTTCTTGAAGCCGTTATTGGATCTATAGAAAGGAGTTCACCAAAGGATATAGCTATACTAGAAAATATATCCTCATTCTAGTATTCCATAGGAAGCCCAGGAAGCTTCACCTAAACAGGGACTTGGACTATAAAGTCCTCATGAAGGGCCATATTAGGGTACCATTTCTGTAATATCATAGTGTTTTTTCCCTATGCTCCACAGTCCACTACAGATGGCTTGTATTTTATCTTCTTCACATGAGAAAAAGAAGGAGACAAAGCCCTTATTCATAGCTATCACCTTGACTTGGCCTTTAAGTTTCCATCTTTTATCAACAAATGCTCTGATCACTTCAATATTAGGTCCAATCCCAATAAACCTCCCAACCAGGGAATTTTCCATTTTTTTAATATTATGATCTATTACTTGATCAGGAATAGCAATAGCATATCTGCCTTCAGATATATTAGATATATTCCTTACAGGTGGATCGATAGACTTACCTGAAGGTTTTACACCGAAAAGGGAAGCCCATTTGACTGTCCCTTTTCCTGGTATGGCACCCCCACCTGGGTCCTGTTTCCCATAAATCCTTGCAGTTTATAGTCCTCATTACCAACATAGTCTATGGAGACCTCTGTGGAAAAAGGACATGCACCTCCTACAAAATCAAATTCCATGGACAGATTCAAATTTCCCACTCCAGTATTCCCGCTCCCCAGTCACTCCCCACTCCTCTCCCACTCTTTTTCCCTCTCCATGACCCTATTTTTTTGCCTGTGGTGTCCAGTTCCTCCTTGCCCAATTCAACATTTGTGATGATAATTGGTTCTATGTTCTCAATAGCTTGATCATTCTTGATTTCCTGATTCTTGGTTATAGCTCTCTGTGGCTCAAGACATGTATCCTTTTCAAGAATGTTTAGTATATTCCTCCATTTGAATTCACTCTGTCGGTCTAACTCTAGTAGATGTCCTTTTAGCACTTGGTAGGCTCTCATCTTCGGTGAGAACCTTTTGGAATGAGCCTTCATCATTTCTTTGATTTCCTCCATTTTGGATTTGGGAGGCATGATTGATACTAGGGTTGTTTCCTTGATTTCCTTCTCAAAGTGCAAGGAAAAAGTCCATCTTGCCGATAGCCTGTCTTGAAGTTCTTTAGGAATTTTGTCTAATAGTTCTATAGGGAGGTATTTGTATATGCACATCATCTTGATGATTTCCTCGTCAATCTTATTTTGATCCAAGGGATCCAATTTTAACCATCTTCTGACTTTGGATTTAGTAATTGATCATGATTTGATCATTTATGCACATACCTCATCAATGGTTTTAGGAATCTTTTTCTTTTCATTGTGAACACCTTCATCTTGTTCTGTGTCCTCAATCTTCCTTGGTTCTAATGAATTTTCTTCTCTGAGTTGGCCCTCTTTTCTGTGTAGCCGGTTTCCTCTTGTAGGTCCTTACTTGACCTTTCTTCAAGGGTGAAGGACTTGTGTCCTTAGCTGTCTGACTTCTAGTCCTTGAGGAAGATGTGGTTCTTGGCTTCTTAGCTAGTGTTGGTAATTGAGTATCTGACTTTGTAGACTTAGATTCACTTACTTGCTCAACCTCACTGATGAGTGACTGTCCTTCAGTTTCTTCCTTTTGTTCAGTTTCCTCCTCTGTAATCAACAACCTTTTCTTTAAATTCTTAACCATTATATCTTTCTTCCTGTCAATTTTCTTTACAACCAAGCCAGTTTTGATTCTTTCTTTGGCCTCTTCATAAATTCTGAAGTTTGGTTAGGTCTTGTCTAAGGGTTGATTTATCAATGCATCAATTGCATTGGATGATTGATCAATGTTTACCTCATAGTCTAACGGTTGTAACCATGTTGTCCTTGGTACAACTATTTTGATGTATGTGTAGTCAGTGTCAACCATTAAAAATATATCATTCTTGAATTTCTCAATAAGTTGCTTTGGAATCCTTACTCTTTTCTACATTTTGTCCTTGAATCCAGTAAAGTACTCATCCATAACTGTTTCAAAGTTGTCTCCTAGTGATGTTATGTATTCACTGATCTACATGGTGACTGGTCTAGTGGTATCCCATTTTACATCTCCTACTAATGGAAATGATTCTTGGAAGTAAAATAAAATGCACATGGTAAGTGAGCCAAACTTACATATATTTGTCTTTGCATTTTTTATTGTTCTCAAATTTTCTTCTAACTGCTTAAGTAGAAGTTCTGACAGATCCAGCTGAGTTTCTTTCTTTACAATTTTATATGCAGTATCCATTACTTTGGATGCTATGTTGTTCATCCTGCTAGCTTGAAATAATTTGTAGCCTAGGACACACTCCAAATTTTAGTTCATCATCGGTGATAGTGGATACCTTCAGTCCTCTGCCCTCACACTTGGCTCCTGTGTTCTTTTCAATCTCAGCCTTGGGTGGGTGTTTCAATGGCTTTACCTTATCGGTTACAGCATAACCGGTGACTGCATGAATAACATCTCGGGTTATCATTTTAGGCTCATCGAGCCATAGCTTGTGATTGTGAATTTGGATCAGTACTAACTGAATCCACTCAATTTTGAATACCTTTGGGAACAATATGGAATTTTTGAGCCCTTTCACTTCTATGTGTTTGTGTTCATATTTTATGGATCCATCCTCATTACATAGCTTCTTGAAAGCTTGTTCCACCTCTAAACCACCAATTTCTACAATCTTGCAGTGGACGTATGCTCGCACATCTTCAACAAGCAAAACCCTAGCTGGTATTCATGAGAATGCTCCAGCATTGTCGTAGGAACTTATTGTTTACTCCTATAGTGGTCACTAGTCTATTTGGAGTGTTCTAGGTCAAGTTGAATTCTCTCTATGATGCTATCACTGTCTATTCAAATTTTGCTTTTGTCACTCTGCTTTGCTTGCTGGTAAATAATGAAACCCTTATGTTTCCCTTTTATAGACATTTTCCCTAAAAGTGAGTCATTAATGCTCAACTACTCCTCGGTGTGTGAAGATGGAGTCATCGGGTTAAACACTAACTTCTCTCTTTGGTGACAACGTGATGCCTCAAGGCAGACGTCTAAATTCTTTCTTTTACCAGCAGGTTTCAGTGTTTTGCAAAAATGACTTATTCACTTTTCTTGGTTACCGACGAGTCTTGGTTTACACTAGCAACTTTTCTTTTACATGTTAACCAACAATTCTCGATAAGTGCAGATAGTTTCAGCTTTGAGTGTATACCGATGGGTTTTTGTATGTATTACCTGATGGAATAGTTATCACAGATTTTAAAAACAAATATCATGATGCATCTTTACTTATGCTAATTTGGCATTTCATCAACATATAATGGAATTGACATAAAATACTACTTAGTGTAATGTAGTTCCATACGTACTTGTTCTGCTTAGGTGGGGGTGGTGAAGTCACCAGATCCATTGGATGGGGTGTCACCATTTGCATTGCTTGGTTCAGCTTCATCATTGTTTGAATATTTTCTCCACATTTTTTCTCTCATCCTCTAGATGTCTTCAATGGTGTTTCCATTGGGAAATGTGTTGGTCTCTGCAGTCTTTCTTGAGATGACCAACTTTATGATAGTGTAAGCATGTCATTCTGGGGTTAGTCCAGCCTCTAGACTTTCTTGTCCACTGTCTCATATAGTTTGCAGCAATCTGACCAAATCTTCCACATGTTGTACAGTTTGTCCATGTATTGTAGTCCCATACATACTGGTTACCGACTCTTTTTAGTTGATAGGCATGTTTCTTGACCTTTAGGATTTCATACTTGCTTTTTCTTTTTCCAGCATTCAAGAGTTGTGTGACCATTCATTTTGCAAGTAGGACAGTATTTTTCCATGTAGGTTTCCTTCTTTGGTTGTTTCAGCTCAGACTTACATTCATATGCTTTCTGTCCTTTCTTGTTACATTTATAACAAAATCCTATGAATGAAGATGTGGATTTAGGAATACCTTTCATTTTTCTTCTGCATCCATTTGATGTGTGGCCTTGCTTTCCATAGTGATTGCAAGTCAGATTTCTTGGTCTTGGATTTGCATAGACATTCTTTGGATCAACATGATTGGGTGATTCTCTATTCTTGGTATAGCCTAGACCGGTATTTTTGTTGATTCTTCATTGTCCATCAAGAAAATCATCCATTCTTTTATTGCTTTCTTCAGCTTTCTTGATAATTTCATTATGCTGCTGTTGAATTCTAATTTCTTGTTTCAGTTTTTCATTTTCTTCCCTTAGCTCACCGATAGCTTCTATTCTTTCAATGATTTCAACATTCATTCTATTTGCCTCTTGACTCATAAGAATAATCTGAATTTTAATCTCATGATGATGCTCTATAAGTCTTTATATTTTAGACTCTTTCTCTTGTAGCTTTTCAGTAATATTCCTTCTATCATCAATAGCTAGTGTTCTTTCTTACTCAGCTTGTCTAGCACTATTCATAACATGAATCATTCTTTCCATCTGTGTCTCTTGACCAATTTGCAGATATTTCACTTGTCCAACCAGATGTTGATTGATTTCACGTAGGCTTGTGATGCTTTCTTCTGATGTGTCTAATGCTTTTCTTGTATTTTATCCTAAAGACTCAAAGAAACCTGGTATCTCTTCCTCATGGTATTATGTTTCATTACAGCGAGATGCCATAATCTTTCTTTCATCTAACAGCTATCTCGTCTTGATTCTAGCTTCTTTATACTGCTCATAGAATATATGAATTTGTATCTTCTGATTCTCAATACTCTTGTCAAGTTTGTACTTCTCCATTATATGATCTTTTCTCTTAAGCCTTTAAGCTTTTCCAGATAAGAGACTTATCTCTGATACCAATTGTTGGAATTAATGGGAAGTGTGTACTGAGAGAGGAGGGGTGAATCAATACCTCTAAAACTTTTGTATCTTTAACCTTTATCCTTTAGGTAATCAATTGTTTATCCAACTATTTGTTCTATGCTATCTTGATGTAAGATTTATCAGTTCATAAACTTAATCAAACATGTGAACATTCATAGAAACATTCATGAAATTAATTGACACATAACACAAGATATGATAACGCAGAAAACCCTTGTTAGAAAGTAAAAACTACAGTGGGGATGGCACCCATAAATTCTTCACTATCTGCAGATTGGAAGGGGTCAGTTAAAGCTTACAATTTGATCACTTCTGATGATCTACCCTGTTAGGAGTATCTGTGGATACATGTTAAATTTTACTCTATTAAGAGCTTTAGCAACACTATTTAGTGTGCACTTAGTTAAGAGAATTACAATTGGATGGTTAAATCCACCTTCCTTGAAAGGATTTTTACACTTTGCTTCACTTGTTAGAATGTGAGAAAATTACATTGTGACCTATTGTATGCAATCTCCTATTTTTGATTACAGATCCATTTAAGATTACATGTATAAGTATATCACCTAATTTGATTGAATAATACCTTTGTTACTTGGCAGCCTTTGTTCTTGGTTCTTGATAACCAAATTCACATTTTGTTGTTCTGGTTCTTCAAACTTTCAGTCTGATCCATAGATGTGCTTGTAGGCTTCATTCATCCTCTCATCCATAATCAAATCTTTTATAATGAATGATTACAACATGTATTTATAAGATAGATTGACCTAATAAAGTTTCATGTAAAACAATATTAACTCTATGATCACAGGTTTACAACTTTACCTTGATCTCCTAGTCTATGTGTTTTAAATCAATTAGACTAATTAAAGCACTTACATTAATGTTTATTGTCCCTAAAGAAATGGTTTTAAAAAAAATCAAGACTCTATAAATCGAATAAGATTATTTTACCTGACGTGGAAGTCAGATCCACTTTTTGTGGGCTTCAACTGACTTTCGATTTATATCAGTCGGTTATGCTCTGAAGTCAGTTAGACTATTTCTCAGTGTTCCTTTCTTGAACTGTCTCTTGGGTTCCACTTTGACTATTCTCTCAGTTTGCACTTTGTCCTTCTTGTCAGGTTCCACTGTCGGGTTCCTATTTATCCTTTCCACTTTGCATTTTCAGTTTACGCACAAAACTATGTTGTCAATTTTCTTTGTACTTAGCAGTTTTTGGTGATCTCTGATATCTGTATTTTTGGTTTTCTTTTTGTCCTATATTTTAGTGTATATTTACCGAAAGTGTTCTTTGCATACTAATGGAAAAATAATTTCATCAAATTCTTCAAAGGAAAATGAAGGAAAGAGTAAGAATTCCTGAGGCAATTATTGATAAATTTACAAAGATAAAATCTGTTTCATGGTTGAAATTGATTGTGTATGCTTTGAGGCAGTTGAACCTAGAAATAAATGGAGTTACCCTATGGGTTATGAGGTCAGTGCAAAATTTATTACTATGCAGGTATAACATGTTCTATCTTCTAATTTTGATTCTTCCAAATAAAGATGGGTAACATATGGAGAAAAGTCACCTAAAATCATAGAGGAACAAACTAAGGCAGCAAGGAAAAGGAAATTTGACAATGTAGTTGATAATCTTGTAGAGAAGGAAAGTATTACCAAAGATGAGATGAAAGAAGTCAGAAAGAAGAATTATGAAGGACCTTCTGGGTTGGTGAGCACTTCTCTTGAAACCCTTCCACCTCCTAAAGCTATAGAGATTACTATTACACCTCCTAGTGTGGTTGGTGTACCTGATACCACTCCTACACCACACAAGAGGACATCACAAATAGAGAAAGAAATAAAGATTCTTGTGAGAAGTACAAGGTCCTCCAAACATAACTCACCTCCTAAAAATTAGTGGACTAAAGTGATGAAGAAAGATGAAGAGAAGAAAGAAGAGAAGAAAATAGAAGAGAAAATTGAAGTACTAGCAACAGTTAAACCAGCTAAGAGACAACTTTGGAAACCTGATCTAAATATACTGGAAAAGAGAATTTTTTATCAAGGAAAGCTAAATCAAATACCTATATACTATGAGAGGTGTGATGAGAATGATAAAATTCTGATTGAAGACATTGTCATTAATCATATGCTAGTGTTAAAAAATGTTCTACTTGAAATTGAAGGTAGTATACTTAAATATTTGTATGAAAAAATGGAAATAAGGAAGCAATTAGCACTTACAGAAGATGAGAATATAATAATGAAATTCCTAGATGATATAGTAAGTTATTTGTTTCATATGATGAACATGAGAGAATATAGAAAGTCATAATGCCCGTGCTGAGAGTAAAAGAAAGATTGATAAATATTATGGGGAGAAAGTATGATGAGCTTATATAGAGGATACCCACAAAGCTATTGATAAGGTACTAATGGAAACATAACCACAAAAGCCTTCACCTCCTAAGAACCATTCTAAGAGGAGATTCCTCTAAACTTTTTGGCAAGTTGACTCCTAGGGAGTATATGGCTTATTTTGTGTTTTCATTATGTAAACAAAGTCATATGAAGTTTTTGATAGTTAACTATGAAGTGAAAATTGACTAAGTGTAGAAAACAAAACAAAATAGTGACTTGCAGTGGATCAGGGAATCAACGCACGTGTGTACAATCACCTAAGGATATCCGCATTCAGACTTAAGGTCTATGGTATGATATTATGCTTACCCTATACACACATTGTATGGAATGGCAGTACGGACAAGTTACAGAAAGAACAAGCTCGCCAGCAGTCCAGAATACAGAGTATGAAGCCGACTTCATTATTTTGATTAGCATGTAATCTTTTTTTATGTAAAGGCTAAGCGCCTATTGTAATAAGTTTGTAAGCATGTATTAAACATTTTTGCAAACATGCTTAAGCAAATTTGTTTAGAAGTATTGTGTATTATGTTTTTGGACCGACTAAGGTCTTGTTTGTAGTCGTGTCTATTCAGGCATAAAGATATATGTGTGTGTGTGTGTGTGTGTGTGTGTGTGTGTGTGTGTGTGTGTGTGTGTGTGTGTGTGTGTGTGTGTGTGTGTGTGTGTGTGTGTGTGTGTGTGTGTG
>MU228133.1:191023-211897 GCA_018584345.1 Thuja plicata | reverse complement strand
GATGGCTCACAAATGCTTATCAAGAAACTAAGGAAAGAACTAAAAGATTGCTCCACCAATGATTTGAAACTGAATGAAGAGAACAAGTCTCTGAAAGATAAGATAGAAGAATTGAATGATCAGTTAAATGATAGCTTAACAGCTATTGAAGAGAAGAAAAAAGAAAACAAACAGTTGGATGAAGAACTCATGCAAGCCAATATGAGAATCTTGGATTTGGAAAATATAAAGAACAAAATTGAATCTAAACTATCAGGAGCAAAAGACAAGATTGATAAACTACACACAAGATCTGATCTGATTCAATCATAGCTCTATGCATAAAAGCTAAAAGGTGACACCACTGGTATGGGATATAGTTTAGCTCAAATTGAGATCAACTCATCACAAGAAAGAAAGAAATCCCTAACAGAATCTTCAGAAGAAAAGAAAACTAAAAATCATGAAGAGACTAAAGTAGAAGATAAGCACAAGGCAGTCAACCATACTTTCTATGCCTATAACAAGCATGGACACTTGGCAAGAGATTTTACGAATGTAAGACCCTTTAATAGTTACTGTTACTCCTATAATAAATTTGGTCATAGGGTTATTCATTGCAGAACAAATCAAAGAAATCAGCCACAACTGAACCAAAGGAATCAAACTCAATTCAATCAGAGAAATCAACCTCAAAGAAACTTGCAGAACATTACATGTCAGATATGTAACTATAGTGGACACATAGCTAAGCAATGCAGCATGATGAATAACAACACCAGACCTCCTATCATCCATCACTCATGTGGAAAAGCTGGACATATCTCAAGGTTTTGCAGACCAAGAACAAAAGGACAAGAGAATCCCAAGAAGTCTATGTTTGATGAATCAGGAGAAATCAAGTTTGTGGAAGACAAAGCTAACTCAGATAAAATATGGGCTGAAGTAAAGATGGATATTGAAGAGAACAAGGTAGTAGATGCATCCTTAGTGGACGCACCTTCTACTTCTGAATAGTTGACCCTCATGGTCTTAGGGGGAGCTATTCTAGCTCTGAACCCCTGCGTGGATGGTATACTCACCTCTGAGTATGCACCTATGGATTCATGCATGAAATCAAGAATTGAGGTTGTATGCATTCACACATAGCCTTTACTTTGTTTAGTACAAAGTTTGAAATTCTCTCTGTAAACCGATTTACGACGAGACACATTAAATGTAATTGATCTTTATATAAATTGGCAAAAGATCTTAAAATAGATTCACTTTGCATTTGAGATTGAGGCATTCAGAAATAAGATAAGCATCGAGCATCAAAGGACTACAACTTGAAGGATTAGTTGGTTTGTGAATGGATTACATTTGGAATGGAACCCTAGCAGTCGCGTCATTTTAGAATCATCATGAAACCCTACTTAACCTACTTGCAAGTAAGTATGGCAACCCCTATTGTATTCGACATTGCTGAGAGGAAGAGATTTGTTTTCAAGAATCATCCATTCAAGTCCATACTAGATGATGTTGAAGGATCATTCTCTAGGACTCCACTTGGAGTCGTGCATGTAGAAGACATCCACGCATATGTTTACTGCAAAAAGGAAACAGTTGGAGACAACAACATTGCATGTCTCATTGGTTCTATGATGAAACTAGATTATACATTCAAGGATGAACACACGCATCTCATTGATAACCCTATCTTTGAGTATTCCAATGAGCATGATTTTTATGAGCTAGAATGGGTGAAGATACTACTAAGCAGGATACATGATGATCTATACTAGATAGGTGAGGTTCCTATCTGCATCAGTGTTGATCTAATTCAAGAGATCACTATACTACCCAAGACTGGACTAGTTCTTCCAACTGGTAAAGATGTTAAGAAACAAGTTGAGAAAGCATGCTTATCCAGGAGTGATAGGAATGGTATAATAGTTGATCCCATCAAGGAAGATGACATAAAGCTAGTTACCATGATACTAGGTTATAAATTTCAGCACGTAAGCAGACTAAATAGTGTATCTGCAGCCACTATCTTAGCAACAATAAAAATGGTGAAAGACAATACTCAATACAACCTATGTGAGCTATTGCACACTCAATTGATTGACAACATCTGAGCTATCAAGCATGACAAGAGAAAGATATTTAGGTTTAGGTCACTGGTCATATATCTCTACTTCCACATAGTAGGAAAGGTTGCAAATCTCTACCTAGACAGAAGAAAACCCACTATGTCACAGATTTCACTAAAAGCCACATCAGAGAGTAGTGTGAAGGATTCTATGGACATGGATATCAAGACATTCAGGATCAAGATGTAGAAGAGGTTCAGGATACCTGAGAAAATAGTTGAGAAGTAAAAAGACACCATATGCTTCATGGTGGAGACTAACTATACTTGCATGGAGGCAGTTGAGGCTAGGATGAAGTGGATTCACCCTCTTGGTTATGAAGTTGAAGAACATGTTTTGGAAGGTTATGCTCAAGTCCTCTTATTTGCGCCCAAGGATCCCAATGAACCTAAATGGGTCACTTACAGAGAAAAGACAAATCAAGTTGATTCTATCTTATACAACACTGAGAACAAAAGGAAGGCATCTAGGATAACCTCAAATATCCTAAAAGTTCATGGTGTTACACAAGAAGATCTTGACAAAGCTAGAGAAGCTAAGATAGCCAAAGAACTTGAGAAGACTCCCACAGAAGTAAAAATAGAAAAGACTGATGATATGCCCAAGAAGAAGAAGAAGAAATCAAATAAAGATACATCTGCGCCATCAACCAACATTGATCTAGATGCATCTCCACCATTAGTACCTAGAAAGAAGTCTAGAGGAAGGAAGCAAGCGCTCACTAGTCATCCATCCTCAAGAACTACAAGGAGCAGGGTAAAGAACACTCAAGCTCCTCCTGAGGTAGGTTTTAGACCTATTCTTAATTTCTTAAGGAACAAAATTTTCAATAAAGGAAGACTAGAGTCTCTCAAAAATATATATGACAAATA
Source organism: Thuja plicata (assembly GCA_018584345.1). Lineage (NCBI taxonomy): Eukaryota > Viridiplantae > Streptophyta > Pinopsida > Cupressales > Cupressaceae > Thuja > Thuja plicata. Next base: position 208,911 of record MU228133.1, on the reverse strand, counting down.
TCAAGAGATAGACAAATCAGAGATTCATTCTATGATCATCTCTCATATGATTAAGTTCAAAAGGACTATTAGAACTTAAGACTGTCATACCAGACAAGGTATGGAATATACTTGATATGTTGAAGAGGCAATCAATTGAAGAGGATATGAGGATATGAGAATAAACATTGGATAGTATTCTCCCGGTGTGCTTGCATGATGAGAAAGTCATTTTGTTGGATTTAGTAAAGCCACACCTAAGAACCAAAACAAGAATTATTCATATCATGAACAAGGAGTATGATCTGGTCGGTGAAGAGACTCATAAGGAATTTGATCGGGTATTTCTGGATAGACATATGTATCCATCAATAGTGCCTACAGCTAAGGCAACTCTAGTTCCTCCTAAATAGGTTGCAGAACCAGTAATTCAAAATGCACCTAAGACAGGTCCACAGGTTTCAGTGCCCTTAGTCTCGATAGTCTCTAATACAACAAAAGATTCAGTGGATACTATAGTGATTGATGATATCAAGATATCTATGACCACTTCTGATAATGATATGGATAAAGTTGAAAAATCAGTTGTAAACTCGAAAGAGACAGAGAAGGCATGCACTGATGATACATCTTTGCAACAAGATAAAGTTCCCTCTATAGATTCAATAGACTTGAACAAAGAGGAAGACAATCAAAACAATGAGACACCAGTCATGGAGATCCCAGTTAAAAGTGAATGCATGGATACTAGTCAGAATACCACATTCACACCATCCATTCAACCATCCACCTCATTGTTGTCAATTTTAACTCCTGACTCAGCAAGTCTAGATGCTTGGGGAGAAGAAGACTTGATCAAGATCAATTTCCTAGCCATGGAAAAGGCCAAAGAGAAACAGGTTATGAGGAATCCTCTCTTCTTGGAATCAGTAAACATTCTGAATGACCTTGTACTTGTGAACAAGAAAGTAGCAAAAATTCAGTCAGTTGATGATGTAGACAGTATACTAACAAGCTTCAAAGCACATTTTACAAGCTTAGTGGACTCAGCTACTAGAATTGTAGAAGATGAGTAAAAAAAGGAAAGGTTGAATGAACTAGTAAAGAACTTTACCTTAGACCCTAATAGGGTCAGACCCTTAACCAAGTCATTGTACTCGCATTGTAAAGACTACTTCTAACAGGGCAAAGGAACTTTAACAGGTTCATTATACTAGTACAATATTTTTGGGTACTAATTCCCACTGGGGTTTTTCCTCTAATCAAGGTTTCCCCGTAATCATATCAAGTGTTATGTGATCTTGTGTTATGCTTCATTGGATGTATATTTTATTTATGTTTAAGTTGCTGAATTTGAATAAATATCTAAACACTGATTCACCCCNTCCCCCCCCCCCCCCCCCCCCTCTTAGTGTTTCCAACAAAACCTACATAAATAAATATTGACTCATCTAAGGATGGAGATGATAGCAGTCATTTTTTCAGCATAGTTAAGCAACCAAACTTATTTATTACTTGTGTACATGTATCTTTGGACACTTTGTGAGATATTAGTGACCCTTTTCAAGGGAATTTTGATACTATTACTAAGTCAAAAGGGAGCAACAAAAAGGGTGCATTCAATCCAACTGAGGGATAAAAATAAGAAACTACTAAGGAAGAACTGAAAGAAAGTTTAGTTGAGGAAAAGAAGGAAGCTGAAATCAAGGTTTAAGCAGAGAAAGAATCAAATATCTCTATTCTTGTTTCTTCAACACTATTGGTGGCAAGTAATGATAAACCATTGAATTCTGATGTTGATGGAATGGATGAGGATGAACTGATTAAGTTGTCATTCGTAGCCTTTGCTAAGGCTAAGGAAAGATTAGAACAAAGAATAGAGAAAAATTTAAATTTATTGGAAAGAGCAATTGACAAAATTAACAATATTCTACCCATACCTTTCACCTTTAAGGGAAATGATACAGTGGAAAATCTAAACAAATTCCTTGATGACTTTGATGTCCACTTTGACTCTTTAGAGAATGTCACAACAGTTAAAGTTGAAAGGGAATACATGGTGAAAAAACTTGATGAGGTATGAGAATCAATTAGATGGGATTTAAGTATACTAGATACCACTATTTTTGAAGCCAAGTCATGCATAACTTATGTGAGAAAGTTATACAACTACTATATGAATCCTCTTAAGAACATGAAGAACATTGAAGATATTATTGAAAATTATAAAAGGACATTAGGTGATTTGGTAAAAAGTTGTTGGTCCTCCTCACAAATTGTTGCAAAGTTAGATAAGAAAGTGTCCAAGCTGTTGGACAAAATCAGTGTGCTTGAAACAGAAAAAGGGAGTGTTAGGGAGATTTGGTGTGTTGAGGAGTCTAATCACTCTGAAACTATCAATTTCGGAGAAACACCTCGCAGATATGGAGACAACAAAGAAGGCCCTCATTGAAGACATGCCTATAGAACTCAAGTTTGCTGAAATTTCATCTTTTTCTTTGAATAGGCTGATTCATGTTGGTTAGATCTTGGAGAAAACATGGATAGCAGAGGCGAAGATCTTGGAAATCTCTTTCCAAGATATACTTCACATGATATGAGTTTTTGATTTGCAGTTCTAAAATTTTGATGTGCATATAGATAAAATTTTGAGTATACCTTTGTCATTGATGTCAAATGGGGAGTAATAAGTATGAAAATTTTACATTCAGTAGTTTGGTATTGAGCACTTGGTCATTTTTCACTAAATTTTTCCATCAATTCCAAAGGGGGATATTGTTGCCAAATGGCCTAATGAGTATTGCATAAGGGTTTTAATGTATGGAAATACTACTTATTAGAATGGTTGCTTGGTGTGCATTTCAGTTTTGGAGATTCTATTATGAAAAACGACTAAGTTCAGGAAGCAGTTGACAGGGTACAGTTACACAGTTTTGAATAGAGAGCATAGTATGTAAGGTCTTAAGACCTGCAAGCTTAAAGGTATGTTATATGGGATGTAATTTACCTTCATTTAAGGTCACTTGGATTTTGGAGTTGAACAAAGAGAGTTACATCTTGTTGAAGTTCTGCAAAGATAGTACAATAGTGATACAGGGTAGATGAGTGTTCGTGATGTTTAAGGGAGTATTTTGTGGAATCCATAAGTGCTACTTTGGATGTGGAAATATTTTATGATGTACTTGTGAGTTGACTGGAAGAATATTTGAGATTGATTATATAAGTGAGGTTGTTTTATGATGTGAAGATGTGTGTGGTATAGATAGATGCATTGTGATGTCAGAATCATATAGCAGATGTTGCAAGCTTTAAATAGGACTAGTTGATCATAGAAGATACTTGTATAGTTCATATTGATAAATATTTATTACAGATAGTTTTGTTTTTTTAAAAGAAGTGATCTCCTTGTTTTCCCCTAAGAGGGTTTCTATCCTTTAACAGGGATATGTACTAAATGTAATATTTAGCTCCTAACAAGGCTAGGTCTCCTTACAGGGACACTATACTCTTAGTGAATTTTTTTTGGGTATCATTCCCACCAAGGTTTTCCCTTGGCTAGGGTTTCCTTGTTAAAAAATCATAGTGTTATGAGTTTTTTACTTTATGTGTATGTTCTTTTTTCATTAATTTCTTGGTTAAATTTTAAATTAAAGTGTTATGATACTGATTCAACCCCCCTCTCAATATTACTTAATCCTAACAAACCTAGCTAATCACAATCATCCATCTTGACAAAATTATATTTATATTCATAAAATTAAAAAGCAACCATATTACATCATATCTTGATACTTTCTATAATCACATACTTTCAATCATTGTATAGTGTTGTTAGTTCCATTCTACCAAGCATTGATTTCAAATGCATTTGTAAGAACATCAAATATAGTACCTTATCTCTAATCATGAAATCCTTCCCATAATACTCATACCCATATCTTAACCAATCATTAGGCATTAAATTATATGATCAATTAATAAGAATTCCTTTTATGGAAAACACATTTCATTTATTAAGATAATTAATCCATTTCTTTTCTTTTCTACTCATTCCATAAGATCCTTAAACAACAAGATACACATCTTTTCCTAGGTTCATTTGCTTAACTTAACTTATTACAATATTAAAAAAAACACATAAGTAAATAAACATTCACTCGTATCATAAATAAAATTTCCTTTCTTTCACATTATAAAATCTAATTCACAATATAACACTCTAACGCCCCACTGGGGAACCCGAGAGGATAACAAGAAATAACTATAAAACATTATTTTTTTAAACAATTGTAAGATAGAAAAATGGGGTTTTTGTTTAGGAGACGTAAAGATGAAAAATTTTGGTTAATTGTTATTTGTGTTGATTTCCTTAACCCCACTTTACACTTACTTTAATTTGATTGATTGTATATTGCAATTTTGATTGTGATTAAGGGAAGATAAGATGCTCCTTTCTTTCACCCTCAAATACACAAATAGGAGATCCAATTTTGATCAACCCCAAAGGGTTAATACACAAATGAATCCACTATTTGGAAAGAGACCAAGAAAGGGGATCTTAAATTCTTAAATTAATTGATTAATATGATTAATGGAAGTCATTGAAAAGAATGGGAGAAAGTACCAACCTTCCAAAATGGCAGATCAAAGATTGCTATTTTCTGAGATCTGTAGACTGTTTCTGGAGATGCTGATAGTTGATACCGAAACAGAACATAGAGACGGACAAAACCCAGAAATCTTTTTTTGTTCCAATGTTGTCTTATGAAAAAGGTTGACCCTATACCACTTTTTCCAACTCGATCTGCTCAACTCTGAAAGTGTCCCTTTTCGCACAGTCCGAAAGAAATCTGAAAAGGGTATCCAGATCTGGCCTCAAATTTACAGTCCTGAACCTATACCTGCAAGAAAAATGTTTGTTTTTTGGGGGAAAGGGGTTTGCCTTGGTCAAACCCCGGTTTTGGAATTAACCTTAATATATGAAATTGAAAATTGCATAAAGAATAACAAAGCAAAACTCAAATTCACCTTGCTTGTAATGTCCTTGTGGCGGATTCAAATCCGTGGATCCACAAATATGCTTCAAAATATGGAATGTAGAATGGAAGGATGTCTTCAATCTCTTGCTTGTAGATCTCCAACACCAAGTCTTGAATGGGTTCTTGAACTTGACAAGGGCTCTGGAAGAAGATGGATGGAGAGATCACCAAAAGGGCACTTTTTTTGGCTTGAATCCTTCAATGGCCTCGAATGGATCTCCTTCAGGCAAATGGATACTTGAGAATGATGGATGATTTCTTGAAATATTTCTTAATTACTTGCTTGGACTTCACTTCATAAGGATGCTTGATGCTTGATTAGAAGACTTCAATTGCTTGATCATGGTTAGAGAAAATGAGAGGAGAAAGCTCCCTTTTATATGAAACTAGGGCACAATCTTCTAAGGAGGCCTACATAGGATAATTAAATCATAATTTAAGCTTTTATCCCTAGGAGAGGACCTATATTAAATATAATTTAGGAATCAACTGATTCAGAACCCAAAACAGCCAACCCGGAAGCGGGGATAGACTTTTTGTGAAGACTGACATCCCGAAAACCAAAAGTTCCCAGGATTTGGACCCTGGGACAGGATCGAGGTCGGCCCTGTCGTAGGACAGGGCCCAGGTCAACCTTGTCCTAGGGTAGGGCTAAGGTCAACCCTATCCTAGGAGGTCGACCCTGTCCCCAGATCCCAGGATCATAGGTCAGAGACCCAGAATGCAGAATTTAGGTCAAGAAATGGAGGTTAGAAAGGCAGGTTAGGGGGGAAGCCATGTCAAGATCAGGAATCCATTCAGAGGCGCTTGTCATGACCCCAAACCAGTCACTCAGAAGGATAAACTAGTCTCTTATGGAAGTGCTTCCATTTTCCGACTATACAACAATAAAATAAATGTGCAACATTAACATTAAAAATAGTCTATTACCATAACAACGCAACATCATCTCAAGTTCCTTGACATTACCATTTGCAAACGCATAATAAATAACTCCATGAAATCATAAAATAAGAACATAAGGCAAATAATGCAATAGTCATCAAAAATCCAATATGGGTCTAAAATATTACAGGATGAAATAATGTCCAAGTACATAAGATACTTCAAATGATACATTTTAATGTTACAAAATACATAATCAAAGTATAAAAATCAAGTGCTTACATGAACTAAAGTTTACAATGTTAAAGAGCTCTTTTACATCATGTGATACAATGGTACATCAATGATCATAAATTAAGAAGTAGATATGAAGACAAGAAGTAGCCAGTTTCCCGCATAGATGATCCAAAAGCCACGAACCAAAACATGATCCTTGGTGGAAAAAAATTCTTACCAGCCAACCATGTGAACCTCATGGTCCACTCCCTCAAGCTAGGAAATGGACTTCAGACCCACACATGCCAAAAGCTCAAGAAAGCAAGGATAAATGCAAGATACCATAAAAAAACATGAAGAATTCCAAAAGACCAAGATAAGGCATCAAAATAATCACATAAGTAACACAAGGGACTTCCTATACCAGAGGAAAATCTAAACACACTTAAGGGAATCCTAGGACACATACTAAAGGGTGTCATCACATAGCTCCTACTCACATGGGTAGCCCTAATAGTCTCTCTAGACCCGACTACCATGTGGAGCTTGTGTGGACCTTACTTCCTCCAATGTGGAAAAGGTGTTTACCTACCATATCAACCTCCCATGGACACCCAGTAACTTCTCCATCCCATCCTCATCTATACACATACTTGAGGCTATGGGAAATGTGATTATCTTTTTAGTGTGAATCCCAAACCCAGATCATTAATTATGTTATCACTTGATTAAGACTACATAATGAATTATCTTGGAATGACCACTTTGGGCCCCGACCCCCATTGCAAGACACCCTCCAACTATGTTCCTAGCAAACCCTACCAAAATAAAGAATCCAAAATGGGCATGAAAATTAAGATCCCCAAAAATATCCAACGGGGTACAAGGTCGTATATTCAACTCTCATGAAGATTTAAAACTATATGGAAATCAACTACCCATAAACATATTATACAGTGCATCCAAAATACAACCCCAAACTGTGGATCCAAACACATGATAAGGTCATCATCCCATACATAAGAAAGATAAGCTCAGTTGTATAAGGGCTCAAGATAAAATAAGTAAGCCTCAACATGTCATTCCATAGAAATGATATCACAAAGAGTCACGGACCCACATGATTAATCAAATCCAATGACAATTAAATTTGCATACTCCACCAACCACATGATTTCAAATATCAAAGAATAAATAATCAATTTTAAGAATTAATTACATTAGTTCACCCTGCCTCTGGTAGACATCAAATTTCCCTAAAACTCCACTTCGAAGACTTAACATTAAGAAAGTTATGCACAAAAATACTCTCAAAGATCAAATAATACAAGGATTACAAAGACCATCAAAACTGAAACTCTAACTAATTTTCTAGCAGAACACTTCAACTATTGAATTTCATTCAATTATCAACTTCTAACCAAGTTGAAAATGTCATTGCCTTATCAGAAAATGTAAGATTGAAAATGTATGTATAAGAATGGAAGGTCACCAAAATGTGATATGATACCTATATATATGGTGTGAGGGTTGTGGGAAGATAATATTCTCTCTTAATCCTAAATTCATAAAGGGATGATCCAAGTTGATTAACCCCAAAGAAAGGATCAATGCATAAATGAATCAACCTATTAAGAATAAGGATAAAGAGAAAAACCCTAGGTTCCTCCCTATAGAAAGGAATGTGTAATAGATCTAGAAAGATTAAAACCTTGATTGAAAGGAATTGAATACAAGTACTAACCTCATAGTGTAATAGATCTAAAGAATGTTGTTTTTGGGTGTCAGCACTGAGTTTCTGGAAGTTCTATAACCGAATTGAGCACAGAAACACAGAGACAGAGAAAACCCAGAAAACTTTTCCAGATCTGGCTCATGTCGATTTTGACCCAAAATAGAATGTCGATCCTGACCCAAAATAGAATGTTGATCCTGTCCCAAAATAAAAATTCAATCCTGACCCAAAACAGAAAGTCGACCTTTACCTGCATAGTCTGATGGAAAATTTGTTTCCGAATCCTGAAAGTAGGTCGAAAAGGGTATCCAGATCTGCACTTGAACCTGTTGTCCCAAACCTGTACCTGCAAGAAAAATTATTTTGTTTTTTGGGGGAGGGGTTTTCCTTAGTCAAACCACAATTTAGGAATTAACCTTGAAATCAATAATTGAAGTAGAGAATGCTAGCAAGTAGTAAAAGTAAATCTAGTAATGAAGCTATAATATTTAATAGATATGCAATTGTATTTCGAATGTAAAAAAGTATGTAAATATGAAAGCTTGGACTCAATATTAGAAATCATAAACCTCCATGATTGTATTCTTGGAATCCACCTTGAAGGAAGAATGAATTAATCTTGAGGATGCACAAAGGATCTTGAAGGAAGATCACACCACCATTATGGATAGATCTAGGGTTTTTAATGATGAATCTTGAATGATTGAACAAAATCCCTTCAAAGGTTTGAATCATTTAATCCTTGATGTTGAAAGGAGAACTTGAATGCTTGAGAGGAAGAATTGAAAACCTTATTTGAAATTTGAAAGCTTGAGGAGAGTCTTGGATTGTTCGTTATGCTTCTTTTTTATGGTTAGAGAAAATGATAGGAGAATGCTTCCTTATATACCAATCTAGGGCACAATCTTCTAGAGAGGCCTACATAGGAGAATTAAATTACAATTAGAACTATACCCTTAGAAGTGGACCTATATTAAATATAATTTAAGAGTCATCACTGTAGAACCCAAAACAGCTGACCCAGAAGTGGGAAAATGAACTTTTGAATGTCCCCCAACAACCGACAAAATTTCCAATTGGAAAGGGGGACCTGGGTTGAGGTCAAGATTGACCCTAACCTAGGTTAGGGTCAAGGTCAACCTTGACCTAGGTTAGGGTTGAGGTTGACCTTGACCCAGGGAGTCATAAATCCTAGAAAATGTGCCAGGTGGGATAAACAGTGTCCGGAGAGGCCCAATTAGGGTCCTAAATAGGCACAGAAGATGGGGAGGGTGCAAAAATGAGAGGAAAACATGATTATGGTCCAAAAAACCCCCTAAGGAGGGATAAACATTCTTAACATGGAAGTACTTCCATTTTAAGACTATACATTAAGCCCCCGCTTTAGCGGGAGTATGGAACTTGAACATACTCGTGGTAATGTTAGAAGAAAGAGTCCAGTGGATCACAATGAGGTAGAACAACACTTAGTAAAGGGAATGAGACCCAAAACCAAGGATTCTAACTCAACATACATGCACAAGGGTACAAAAGCAAAGAGAAAATAATCATAGAAAGCATAAATGACTACATAAGCAAGACAAGAGAAACACTATAAATAACATAGCTTCATGATCTAATCCTACTAGCATGAAAATTAAAGAGAGAAAACAGAGAGTGATTACCTCACCTAGTAATATGCTCACCTTACCATGAATCACCAAGGAGGGAGAGCCCATAAGGTTCACCCATAAACTGTGCTTTGTAATTGTAATGTGTCTTCTGACAGCTTTTGGAATACCCATAGATCCACATTCTTGTATCACTATGGAATATAAAATGCGTGTCTCTTCAGGATTTAGCAACTTATGTGCATTAACTTCCAAGGATTTAGTATATTTGAATTTGAAAAATGTTTATCTCTTCATTTGTTAACAACTTATATGCATTACCTTCCAAGGATTTAGCAAAAATAAAAATAAAAATAAAAATGCGTGCCTCTTCAAGATTTAGCAACTTATGTGCGTTACCTTCTGAGGATTTAGCATGCTATGAAATGTAAACTATAGTATAAGGGAGACCCTATATATTCCCCCTCCATATTGTGGCTACCTAATAGATGGGATAAGGAAGAGAAATGAGGATACCTACTTCACAAAGTAAGGATATATCGTGTTAGCAACAATGTACACTATAGTCTTAGCAAAGAGTATTGACCCTTACATCTAAGAGCATAGATAATCATGAAAAGGATATGTCACTTATGGAAATAGGATCCTCATAGAGGAAGATATATTATCAACAAGATTCCCACCGTAGAGGAGTGCTTAGGATAAAATATTATCTTTCAAAGAAAAATAGAGAGGGACCAAAGATTCAATCATCCAGACCCCTGTGATCAAGAGGAAGAGAAATCTTGGAATGATGGAATCAAAATCTAACCAAAAGAAAGGGAAAGAGTTTATAAAGAACATAATTTTCAAAATAAAGAAGAGGTGATGACCAAGGACAATCACCTCTCATATAAGAGAGTATCCATAGCCAAAACATAAGTCTTTATAAGGAATAATGTTGCAGAATAAACAAATGCCACTAGGCTAAGGAAAGTAGATCCTAAGACATAAATAAGAAGGAAACCCTTGCCCCCAGGGATGAAAGAAAGGGATATACCAATAATATCAAGAGATACTGTAATAAAGAGATATCTTTACAAAAAAAATGTCCTAGAAAAGATGTCGTGAATATTATAAGAGAGCTATGGATGATTATGAGCGAAGGAAGTATGTATCATAATACAAAACCATGGGGATAGAATATAGAAAGGATAACCAATTAAGCTAAAAAAAAAATACATGCTAAGAGCATAATGGATCCTAGAAAAAAATGGAAGATATACCTCTTTCCCCCCAGTGAAGAGACAAGAGGGAGAAAGATCTATATTATTGAAGAACGAGGGGTATGCCCTGTATGGAAATTATTAAGAAATTGTAATATCGCACGAGAGTGAGATATAATTCCTAAAGTATCTCTTTATCTAACATATATCTTGAAATGCACACAATCAGAAAGTAAACATGTATTACTATAATGAAAAGGAAATTTGTATTTGGAGAGAGCATCTTTCAACATAGATTTAAATATTTCTTTCTTAGAATTCATTAATTGAACATAGACCTTCTTAGCCACATGATCTCTAATTTTTGTTGATCATTAGTGTCCCACACTTAGTCATTTATATAGATAGGTTATTCGGCCATCACTGTGACCAATCTATCTAGTATAGGCCAAGCAGTAGTTATTGCCGAGCAGATAGTAGTTGTCGAGTTACATAGAAGCCGAGTGAAGTTGATTAGTTCATGTCAAGTGCTAGAGTCTTCATATGCCGAGCAAGACAATGTTGTCATACATGTCAGGAATGGCACAAAATTGAAGGTAAACTATTTTGAGCTGACTTGTTTGGGTATTTAATGTTTTCAATGGAGTTAATTAAGCATTAAATCATTTGATCGAATACGTGGCATAGAGAAAATCAGAAAATTGGAATGCCCAAGCGACATAAGTATTTGATCTTGATCGTTGATCTAGATCTCATTGCCAGATTCATAAGGTATATATGAGATAGCTTCTTACCATAATTTTTTAAGATGTGTGCGTGCATACAAGAGATATGCGAAGGGTTATTTTGAGTTAAGAAGCATAGATCTAGCAGAGTATCAGAGCAGTGAGAAGAAGAGTAAAGTTATATCATATTATTAGATCAGAGAAGGTATTGAAAAGAGGAGATCCATCATCAGCATCTAAGTGCATATCAAATATCAAATCTTGAGACATTCTAAGAAGTGTATCTGGTGAAATCTCTTAACATAGTGGTTCTAACAAACCTTTCTAAATCTCTTAATCGAGTGCTTACTTTACTATAAGTTTAAATCCTTTTACGAGGTATATTGTAATGATCTGTAGCTCTTAACTGAGCAGACCTTTAATCAGGTAGATTACAAATTATGATCAAAATTTGTAGCCCTAACAGGCACACTTTATTGCTGCAGTAGTGAAGATTTTTGTGGGTGTCATCCCCACCCCAGTTTTACCTTATTGGGTTTCTGGGTTACCAAATTTTGTGTCTTAAGTTACTTATTTTATGTTATAGATGCTACTAGTTGATAGATCAATTAAATTTATGATATGGTTGTGGATCAATTTTTTTTAAGTGTTAAAAGCTATAAGATTTTATTCACCCCCACCCCCCCCTACTTAGTATCTTTCTTTCCCATCTTTTATTTCCAACAATCTTGAGGAGTATCAGGGTAATCTAAGGAAGGTTTTGGAAGGAGAATATGAAGAGGAGGACGACGATCAAAATCAACCACCTCAAGTTGATATAGTGGAAAGCCTAGACCATGCTTATCTTGTTTAGGGGATAGATGAACTGGGTAATTAATACCATGTTCATTAACACCAAGCCCTAAACCCTTATAACCTTGTTTAGTCACTATATTGTATCCATTAGTGAACATATCTTGTAAAGCTTCTACATGAGATGATTGTTTACGGTGATCATGAGAAAATGTTGTGTAAGGTGGAATGATAGGTTTGGAAGAAGTTTCATTTCTCTTCCCTTTAATATCATCATGGATTGGATAAGAAGGGGAAGGTAAATCAAATAATTCTTTCACATCTTCATCATGAACCATAGTTTGAGCCCCATCACGAGTGTGAGAAGAACTAGGGATAGAAGATGGATAAATAGGAGTAGGAATATTAGGAATTGGATTAGGAAGGATAGGATGAGGATTAGGAAGATTAGGAATTATATTAGGAATGGTAGGATTAGGATTAGGAAATGGGGTATCATCTACCCAACTCTTCACATAATCCAAAAGAGAAATAAGTCCACTACACAAATCCTTAATAAAAGTTTTGAAAGTAGGAAGAATAGTATTAGTTAATTTCTAATAATAGCATAAGAAAGTGAAACATAAAGAGTAAAAAACATGATGAAATGGATGATACTTACATAAACATCATAAGTACTATAAAGAGATGCTAAAAGAAGAATAATGAGGAAAATAACGACACACCAAAGCATCTTAAAGATCTTCATAGTGAATGAAATGCAATAAATGTTTTTGTATTTTAATGAGTATGTAAAATTTTTTGAATTTTAAAATACAAAAACTAATTTAATATGTATGCAAAAGCTAGTCTCTAAGGATAAGAAGCAAAGCATCTAACACCAAAAAGAAAGAGTTGTCTATCGCGGGTTCACCAAAATGTAAGATTAAAAATGTATATATAAGAATGGAAGGTCACCAAAATGTGATATGGTGCCTATATATATAGTGTGAGGGGTGTGAGAAGACAATATTCTCTCTTAATCCTAAATTCATAAAGGGATGATCCAAGTTTATTAACTCCAAAGAAAGGATCAATGCATAAATGAATCAACCTATTAAGAATAAGGATAAAGAGAAAAACCCTAGGTTATGCCCTATAGAAAGGAATGTGTAATAGATCTAGAAAGACTAAAACCTTGATTGAAATGAATTGAAGACAAGTACTAACCTCAGAGTGCAATAGATCTGAAGAATGTTGTTTTCTGGTGTTGGTACTGAGTTTCTAGAAATTTTGCAACCAGATCAGGCACAAAAACACAGAGACGGCGAAAACCCAGAAATCTTTTCAAGATCTGGCTCAAGTCGATTTTGACCCAAAATAGAATGTCGATCCTAACCCAAAATAGAATGCCAATCCTAACCCAGAATAGAAATTTTATCCTTAACCAAAATAGAAAGTCGACCTTGACCTGCACAGTTTGACAAAAAATCTATTTTCAGATCCTGAAAGTAGGTCGAAAAGGGTATCTGGATCTGCACTTGAACCTGTTGTCTCGAACCTATACCTGCAAGAAAAATTGTTTTGTTTGTTGGGGGAGGGGTTTTCCTTAGTCAAACCCCAATTTAGGAATTAACCTTGAAATCAATAATTGAAATAGAGAATGCTAGCAAGTAGTAGAAGTAAATCTAACAATGAAGCTATGATATTCAATAGATATGCAAATTGTATTTCGAATGTAAACAAGTATGTAAATATGAAAGCTTGGACTCAATATTAGAAATCATAAACCTCCATGATTGCATGCTTGGAATCCATGTTGATGGAATAATGAATGAATCTTGAGGATGCACAAAGGATCTTGAAGGAAGATCACACCACCATGATGGATAGATCTAGGGTTTTGAATGATGAATCTTGAATGCTTGAACCAAATCACTTCTAAGGCTTGAATACTTTAATCCTTGATCTTCAATGGAGAAGTTGAATGCTTGAGAGGAAGACTTGAAAACCTTATTTGAACTTTGAAATCTTGAGGAGAGTCTTGGATTGTTCTTTATGCTTCTTTTTTATGGTTAAAGAAAATGATAGGAGAAGGCTTCCTTATATACCAATCTAGGGCACAATCTTCTAGAGAGGCCCACATAGGAGAATGAAATTCCAATTAGACCTATACCCTTAGAGTTAGACCTATAATAAATATAATTTAAGAGTCATCGCTTTGGAACCCAAAATAGCCGACCTGAAAGCGGGAAAATAAACTTTTGAATGTCCCCCGACAGCCGACAAAATTTCCAATTGGAAATGGGGACCTGGGTCAAGGTCGAGGTCAACCTCAACCTAGGTCAGGGATGAGGTCAACCCTGACCTAGGTCAAGGTCAAGGTTGACCTTGACCCAGGGAGTCAGAACCCCTAGAAAATGTGTCAGGTGGGATAAACAGTGTCCAGAGAGACCCAATCAGGGTCCTAAATAGGCACAGAAGTTGGGGAGGGTACAGAAATGAGAGAACAACATGATGATGGTCCAAAACACCCCCTAATGAGGGCTAAATGTTCTTAACATGGAAGTGCTTCCATTTTAACACGATATAGAAAATAAACAAAATATCTTTAATTAAATAATAAGTAAAATTAATTATTAAAGAAAATGACTTCAATTATAATTTAGTAGAATTAATTAAATTAAATTAATAACAATTTAAATAAATAATAAATTAAATCACATTAATTACTACTTATAATTAATTAAATATAATATTAAAATTTACTATCCTTTAATATATATTTTTGAAAGTATTTCTAATTTAATATTATTATTAATATTAAGTTGATTCAATTCTAACCCAAAACCTCCCAATTAAGAGGCTCACAGTTGTGTTGGAGGATTTTGCCTTACTATCCTTTAATATTTCTAACAACATAATTAAATCCAATAATAAATATTGTCCAAAACTTCAAATATGATTTTTGTTAATAGGTTAACTCCCAAAACCATAGTTGAAGCATGCTCATACCAGGAAAAACATAGAAATATCATAATTTGATTTATCATCTTTTTATTTGCATAAACAAATATAACATCATTTCTAACATATTGTGTCACAATATGATAATCAAGAGATAGTTAACTAATAATATATTTCAATTCATTACATTATTAAAGCAAATAAAAGATGGGATGTGACAAATAGACAAGGAGGGGAGATTGTGAATAATGTAAGGGAATCAACATGCACACAATTCATGAATGATGACAACTTCATCCAAACAAGATAATTAAAAAAAATTCTTATTAAATCATTGGGGAGAAACATCTAAAAGAAATAGGTTTGGAAGATGTGAGTGTTGAGAACAAAAATGTCATTTTAAAAGAAATTGGAAAAAATTCAAAGAAGCGATGGAAAATATGACCCTTGAGAAAGGTAGGGAGAAAATTAAGAAGAGTAGCATCTTATTACTTGAAGGATGACCAGTATATCTCCTGTATCATTGCTTGCAATTCTTTTATGGCACAAGAGGCCATTGAAGCTACTGTGAATAAGGAGAATGCAAAGGACCTATACTTTGGATCAAATTTTAACCAAAGACATGATATCTTGGCCATCTGGTCAATTTTCCCCACAACATACAAATCTCAAATGGTTGGAGAGAACAATGAATTATTGTTCCACGTAATTATTAGAAGGCCAATAGATACAACAATTTCTCAAGCTACACAACTCACCTCATATACTAAAATATTTATTTATGGACTTGCAAAAAGACTTGAGGCTAATGTGGAAAAATAGACAAAGGAAAATTAGATGTTAAGAGAAAAAGTAACAACTTAGGCATCCTTTCTCTACCCCCCTCAATAATTCTCTATTAAAGAGATGATGTAGTTAATGTAAGAATTGTAGATGAAGAAACTAAAAGCAACAAATTTGGAAGGGTATGTGTAGGATCATGAGGGGCCAAAAAGTGGTGACATAGAAAAAATGTGTTTTTCATCTACCCAAAAATGCCAAAATTAGTGTTGTCTTTTTAGTAGTCCTGGGTGTCAGTACACTTAGCCATGACAAATGCCTAACAATATTGAATATCTAAAATTTCTTCAATTTCAATGAATATGGACACAAGAAGAAAAAATGTAGAAAACTCGATCAATTCCAAACAAAAAAAGATTACATCAGAGAAGAAACAACAACTAATATTATATGTTACAAGTGCAACAACTTTAGACACATCGCAAGGAACTGCAAGTTGCGGGTTAATCAAAAAAAATCATCCCCTCATGCTATAAATGTAACAATCGAGGACATGTAGGAAATTTTTGTAGGTATAATGGAGTTGCAAGAAATAGAAGACCACCACCTATTTTTGTAAAGAAAAATTTTGGTTATGTTTAAAAAAGTATGGCAGAATACATGGAAGAGTTTGACAGTCATTTTGTAAAGCACAGTGGTAAAGTATGGAAAGCGAAGGAACAAAGTGAGTGTAAAGTTCAAGGAGATTCAGTGGATGTTACTGAACCCTCGCCTGATATTGCTACATCAAGATAATTAGATAAGCATGGCCTTAGGGGGAGCGTTGGAGAAATTAAAAAAATCTATCTAGCCCATGTATATGCAAAATAAGATGATGCAAGCTTAATGATAGTAAATATGATTGGTTTTGAGTCTCTATCCGAGATCTCTTGGTTATACACACTATATTGAATGATCACCAGAAATTTTGATGACTAGATCATTTGTATACTTATAAGTTCATTGGAAAGTGTGTTAATCTATGCACAATGATGTATAAGTTTATTTACTTAAAACACTTCTAGTCATCATTTGAGTTGAACTGAAGGAGACCAGAGGAACAAGAAAAGAAGCTAGGGAAGTTTCATGATTGTTGGGTGTGCATACCCTAATTCATTGAGCAAAAGGTATTTTGATCTATTGTGAGCTTTGACTACTATGCACACTCCATTGATATTTGATGTTAGTGAGAGATCGAGATACAAATTCAAGAAACATCCTTACAAGTCCACAGAAGATGATCCTGAAGGTGTGTTTTCACAAACACCCTACGGCATGCTTCATGTGGAAGATATTAGGGCATACATACACTGTGAAAGTATGAGTCGTTGGGAGATTTTGAAATATACAAAGAGATGAAAGACATGATTAAGGATAATGAAAAAGGGAAGGATGAGTTTGCTCACTTATATAACCTTGAAGTGTTATGTGAATGTCAGAACTTTATGAGTTCGATGAAGAAGAATGGATTAAGATTTTTCTTAGTAGAATCCATGACCAATTGTTGCGGATAGGTGAGAAGCATGTTAAGGTTTCTAGTGATTTGATTCATGATGTGAGTGGGTTGGATAATAATGGCATTATCCCTGTTGTAGAGAAGAACATGAAGAAATAATTCAAAACCCTAACACATTCTAAGTGGGACAAGAGGGCAATGAATACTACCAACATCTTTCAGCAAGATGTGAGGTTGATTTCTATGATTTTTGGATATAAACTTCATTATAGCAGCCAACATAATTTAGTTTTCATGGGAATTATAATGATGGATTATAAAATCGTGAAGGATAATGTGAAATACAACTTATGTGAAGTAATAAGGCAACAATTCCTAGAGAACCTCAAGCAAATCAAGCGAGATAAATTAAAAGCATTTAGGTTTGGATCTTTACTGATATATATATATATATATATATATATATATATATATATATATA
>MU228133.1:166647-190973 GCA_018584345.1 Thuja plicata | reverse complement strand
TATATATATATATATATATATATATATATAGTTCACAAATTTCCTAGAATGCACCCTAGGGCATGGAAGGACAATGAACCTACTGGTATTCAAGTTACAAACAGTTATGGGAGACATAATAACACTTGGGTAGATGGAGAACTATTTTCCATGTTCAAAATTCTTTAAAGGAAAATGAAGGAAAGAGTAAGAATTCCTAAGGAAATTATTGAGAAATACAAAGATACAATCTATTTCATGGTTGAAATTGATTGTGTATGCTTTGAGGTAGTTGAACCTAGCAAGAAATGGAGTTATCCTATGGGTTATGAGGTCAGTGCAGAAGTTCTTACTATGCAAGTAGAACATGTTCTATCTTCTAAGTTTGATTCTTCTGAAGAAAGATCGGGAACATATGGAGAAAATTCAGCTAAAATTAGAGAGGAACAAACTAGGGCAGTGAGGAAAAGGAAAGTTGAAAATGTAGTTGATAATCTTGCAGAGAAGGTAGGTATTCGAAAAGATGAGATGAAAGAATTTAGAAAGAAGATTGCTTAAGGAACTTTTGGGTTGGCAAGCACTGCTCTTGCAGCCCTTCCACCTCATGAAGTTGTAGAGGTTACTATTCCACCTCCTATTGTGGTCGATGTACCTAATACCACTCCTACACCACCCAAGAGGTCATCACAGACAGAGAAAGCAACAGAGATTCCTATGAGAAGGACAAGGTCCTCCAAACATAAGTCACCTCCTAAAAAGAAGAGGACTGAAGTGATGAAGAAAGATGAAGAGAACAAAACATAAGAGAAAATTTAAGTAGTAGCACAAGTTAAACCAGATCAGAGACAAATTTGGAAACTTGATCTAAATATGTTGGAAAAGAGAATTTTTGATGAAGGAAAGCTAAATAAACTACCTAGATACTATGAGAGGTATGATGAGAATGATAAAATTTTGATTGAATAAATTGTCATTAATCATATGCTAGTGTTAAAAAATAATCTACTTGAAATTAAGGTAGTATTCCTAAGGATTTCTATGAAAAAATGGAAATAAGGAAGCAGTTAACACTTACAGAAGATGAACATATAAGAATGAAAGTTATAGATGATATACTACTATTTCTTTCATATGATGAACATGAGAGAATATTGAAATCCATAAATCCCATGATAAGACTAAAATAAATATTGATAAAAATTATAGGGAGAAATTATGATAAGGTTATAGAGGATACCCACAAAGCTATTGATAAGGTACTAATGGAAACAGAACCACAAAAGCCTTCACCTCCTAAGCGCAAGGCTGCTAAGCCAAAAATCATTATGAGAGGAGAGTCCTCTAAACCTACATAAATAAATATTGACTCATCTAAGGATGGAGATGATAGGAGTTAGTTTGTCAGCACAGATAAGCAACCATACTTCTTTTTTACTGGTGTGCATGTGTCTTTGGACACTTTGCAGGATATTAGTGACCCTTTTTAGGGGAATGTTGATACTATTACTAAGGCAGATGGGAGAAATGAACAGGGTGTAGTCAATCCAACTAAGGGAGAAAAAGAAGATGTTACAAAGGAAGAACTGAAAGAAACTTTAGTTGAGGAAAAAAAGGAAGCTGAAATTAATGTTTAAGCAGAGAAATAATCAAATATCTCTATTCTTGTTTCTTCAAAACTATTGTTGGAAAGTAATTATAAACTATTGAATACTAATTTTGATGGCATGGATGAGGATGAACTATTGAATTTTTCATTCATATCCTTTGCCAAGGCTAAGGAAAGATCATAACAGAGAACAAAGGAGAATTCAAAGGTATTGGAAAGAGAACTTGACAAAATTAACAATCTTCTATCCATACCTTTAACCTTTCAAGGAAATGATACTGTGGACAATCTAAACAAAGTCCTTGATGACATTGATGTCCACTTTGACTATTTAGAGAAGGGCGCAATAGTTAAAGCTAAAAGGGAAAACATGGTGAAGAAACTTGATGAGGTATGCAAGTCAATTAGATGGGATTTAGGTATACTATATACCACTATTGTTGAAGTCAAGTCTTGCATAACTTATGGGAGGAAGTTATACAACTATGGTATGTATCCTCTTAAGTGCATGAAGAACATTAAAGATATTATTGAAAATAATAAAAGGACATTAGATGATTTGATAAAAAAATGTTGGTCCTCCTTACAAACTGTTGCAGAGTTAGATAAGAAAGTTTCCAAGTTGTTGGACAAAATCAATGTCCTTGAAACTGAAAAAGGGAGATTTTGTGTGTTGAGGAGTCTAATCACTCTGAAACCATAAATTTTGGAGAAACACCTTGCAAATATGGAGACAACGAAGAAGTTTCTCATTGAAGACATGCCTACAAAACTCGAGTTTACTGAAATTTGATCTTTTTCTCTGAATGGGCTGATTCATGTTGGTCAAATCTTGGGGAAAACATGGATAGCATATGCAAAGATCTTGGAAACCTATTTCCAAGATATGCTTCACATGGTATGATTTTTTGATGTGCAGTTCTAAAATTTTGATGTGTATATAGATAAAATTTTGAGTATACCTTTGCCATTGATGTCAAAGTGCGAGTAATAAGTATGAAAAATGTATAGTTGGTAGTTTGATATTGAGAACTTAGTCATTTTTCACTAAGTGTTGCCATCAATTCCAAAGGGGGAGATTTTTGGCAAGTGGCCTAATGAGTATTTCATAAGGGTTTTCATTTATGGAAACACTACTTATTGGCATGGTTTCTTGGTGTGAATTTCAGTTTTGGAGATTTTGTTATGAAAAATGACTAAGTCCAGGAAGCAATTGACAGGGTGCAGTTACACAGTTTTGACCTGTGAGAAAAGTATGTGATGTATTTAGACTTGTGAGATTGGAGGTATGTTATATGGGATTTAATTGACCTTCAGTTAAGGTCGCTTGGATTTTGGAGTTGAACAGAGAGTTGAATCTTGTTGAAGTTATGCAAAGACAATAAAAGAGTTATATAGGGCAAGTGAGTGGTTGGGATGTTTACCGGAGTATTGTGTGGAATACAGAAGTGCTACTTTTGATTTGAATTGGTTCATACCCTATTTTTTATGTATAATTATCAACTATGTATTTTCTATTTGGTTAAGTGTTGGACACATTTTGTGATGTACTTGTAAGTCGACTGGAAGAATCTTTGAGATCGAGTATATAAGTGAAGTTGTTTTATGATGCGAAGATGTTTGTGGTACAGATAGATGCATTGTGATGTTAGAATCAGATAGTAGATGTTGTAAGCATTAACCTAGACTACTTGAGCATAGATGATGCTTGTATAGTTGATATTGATAAATCTCTGTTACAAACAGTTTTGTTTTGTAAGAGCAGTGAGCTCCTTGTTTACCCCTAACAGGGTTTCTATCCTTTAACAAGGATATGTACTAAATGTAATATTTAGATCCTATTAGGGCTAGGTCTCCTTACAGGGACACTATAGTCTTAGTGAATTATTTGTGGGTTTCATCCCCACTGAGGTTTCTCCTTGGCCAAGGTTTCCTCGTTAATAAATCATGGTGTTATGAGTTGTTTACTTTATGTGTATGTTATTTTTTAAGTAATTACTTGGTTAATTTTGAATTTGTTTAGTTTGAAATTAAAGTGTTGTAATACTAATTCACCACCCCCTCCCTCTCACTATTACTTAATCCTAACAAAACCTAGAGAATCACAATCATCCATCTTGACAAAAGTATATTTATATTCATAAACATAAAACACAACCATAATACATCATATCTTGATACTTTCTATAAAGATTGTGGATAAGTATTAAGAAGGAATTGAATCAGAAATCAAATACCAAGCTCCCAATCCACTCTGAATGGTGATCGAATAGAGGTGGGTAAGGATTGATCCCTGACATGAAATGTCCTTCCACCCAATTTTTTGATGGTCTCGAGCCAGGGAAAACCGATGCATCCCTATTCCAATTCCACCACTCAAACTTGTGTATGAATTTCCCTTTTTCGCCCATTCAATTCGGTGAACCTTGTATTTAATTAAAATCTCCCCAAAAATCAAATGCAGAAAACATGACCCTAAATATCAAGGAATAGATTTGAAATTACCTTTTTTTTAAATTGTGTTCTTATCTCCTCCAAAAAAGGGAAATTTTATACTATTGCATATATGTGCACAATTAGTTTATTTTTTTCACCAATGATAAATAACTATTTTTTGGTAATTCTAAATTTTCAAATGTTTAAATAGACTATTATTCTTGTTTTGTTTTTATTTTATATTTTATTAATATAAACATGCAATTTTCATTAGAAAATTAAATTACAATATATTTGAATAATATTATAATATATAACTATTATATATTCTAAAATATTTACTATATTATATGTGTGTGTGTGTGTGTGTGTGTGTGTGTGTGTGTGTGTGTGTGTGTGTGTGTGTGTGTGCGTTATAAAAAATTATTACAATTTCAAATAAATAATATATATTATTCTATAATATATATAATATAAAAACACTAGATCATATATGTAATATTATGTAGTTTTAGTATTTTACTAACCCCTTATATATTATTTCAATTTCATCTTACATTTAAAATCTATAACTATATTTTAATTTTTTTGATTTATAACTATATAAATAAACTATAATATATACAAACATAACTTATTAAATATTATTTTTAAGATTTTATACAAAGCTTCTTATTTAATTTTTAATTGATAATAGATTTTTTTTTAAATAAATATTAATTAAAATATATTTAATATTGATAAGACACATTATTGTGTCCTAGGACCCCTTATTACTCCTTACGACCCTATACTGCCCCTTAGGAGCCCTTACCATAAACTAATGAATGATAAGGGGTCGTAAGTAGTCTTAAGGGGTCATAAGACACATTAATGTGTCCTAAAATTCCTTATGACCCTTTAGGAACCCTAAGATGTATGGTAAGGGGTCCTAAGTGGTCATAAGTTGTCTAAGGACATATTAATGTGTCATAGAACCCCTTAAGAACCCTTAAGACCCCTTAGGACCTCTCTCTCTACATCTTAGGGGTTGTAAAGGTTGTTAAGGGGTCATAGGACAAATTAATCTATCATAGGACCATTTAGACTCCTTACAACCCCTTAGGACCTCTTACCATACACCAATGAATGGTAAGGGGTTGTAAGTGGTATTAAGGGCTTATGACCCCTTAGGACCCTTTATGACCCCTAAGATGTATGGTAAGGGGTCCTAAGCTGTCATAAGGGATCAAAGGGGGTCCTAGGACACATTAATGTGTCCTAGGACCCTTTAGGACCCTTGAAGACCCCTCTCTCTACATCTTAGGGTTTGTAGGGTTGTTCTAGGGTCCTAGGACACATTAATGTGTCATAGGACCCCTTAGACCCCTTACAACCCCTTAGGACCCCTTATCATACACTAATGATTGATAAGGGGTATTAAGGGTCCTAAGACACATTAATGTGTCCTAGTACCCTTTATGACCCCTTACAATCCTTTAAGACCCCTAAGATGTATGATAAAGGGGTCCTAAGGGGTCATAATGTTCAAGGACCTCTTATGACCCCTTAGGACGCTCTAAGACCCATCTCTCTAAATCTTAGGGGTTGTAGGACTAATGGATTTTAAGGGGTCCTAAGACACATTAATGTGTCCTAGGATACCTTAGACCCCTTATCACCCCTTAGGACCCCTTACCATACACTAATGATTAATTGTAAGGGGTCAGAAGTGGTCTTAAGGGGTCTTAGAACACATTATTATGCTGTAGGACCCCTTAAGAACCCTTACGACCCCTTACCATACACTAATGTATGGTAAGTAGTCCTAAGGGGTCTTAAGGGGTCCTATGACACATTAATGTTTCCTAGGACCCCTTCTAATACCTTAGTACCATTTAGCACCCCTAAGATGTAGGGTAAGGCATCCTAAGGGGTTAAAAGGGGTCATAAGGGGTCATAAGGGGTCATAAGACACATTACTATGTCATAGGACACCTTAGACCCCTTATCACCCCTTAAGACCCCTTACCATACACTAAAAATTAATGGTAAGGGGTCCTAAGGGGTCGGCAGTGGTCTTAAGGGGTCTTAGGACACATTATAATGTTGTAGGACCCCTTAAGAAACCTTAAGACCCCTTACCATACACTAATGCATGGTAAGCCATCATAAGGGGTCTTAAGGGGTCCTATGACACATTAATGTGTCCTAGGACCCCTTTTGACCCCTTAGTACCATTTACCACCCCTAAGATATAAGGTAAGGCATGCTAAGGGGTCATAAGGGGTCCTAAGACACATTAATGTGTCTTAGGACCCCTAGTGACCCTTTAGTACCCTTTAGGACTCCTGTCTCTACATCTTAGGTTTCGTAAGGGTTGTTAATGAGACTTAGGACACATCATTATGTCCTAGGACCCTGTAAGACCCCTTAGAAACCCTTACCTAAAGGTCTTAAGGTGTTATAGGACACATTAATGTGTCCTAGAACCTCTTATGACCCCTTAGGACCCTTTAAGACCCCTAAGATGTATGGTAAGGGGTTGTAAGTTTTCCTAAGGGGTAATAAGGGGTCCTAGGACACTTAATGTGTCCTAGGACTCTTAATGACCACT
Organism: Thuja plicata; assembly: GCA_018584345.1. Lineage (NCBI taxonomy): Eukaryota > Viridiplantae > Streptophyta > Pinopsida > Cupressales > Cupressaceae > Thuja > Thuja plicata. The sequence continues at coordinate 184,356 of MU228133.1, read as the reverse complement.
TAGGACCTTTGAAGACCCCTCTCTCTACATCTTAGGGGCCATAAGGGTTGTTAGGGGGGTGTCCTAGGACCCCTTAGATGCCTTACAACCCCTTAGGACCCCTTACCATACACTAATGAATAGTAAGGTGTCTTAAGGGGTCTGAAGACACATTAATGTGTCATAGGACCTTTTCTGACCACTTACAACCTTTGAGGACCTTAATATGTATGGTAAGGGGGTCATAAGGGGTCAATGGACACATTAATTTGTCCGCTGACCCCTTAGTGCCCTTTAGGACCCCTCTCTCTACATCTTAGGTGTTGTAAGGGTTGTTAACAGGTCTTAAGACACATTGATGTGTCCAAGGGCCCCCCAAGATCCCTTAAGACCCCTTATCATACACTAATTTATGGTAAGTGGTTGTAATGGGTCTTAAGGGGTCCTAGGACACATTATTATGTCCTATAACCCCTTATGATCCCTTAGCTCCCTTTAAGACCCCTAAGATGTATGATAAGGTGTCGTAAGATGTACTAAGGGGTCATAAGGGGTCCTAGGACACATTAATAAAGTAACCTCTTATGACCTCTTATGACCCTTTAGGACCCTTCCCTCTACATATTAGAGGTTGAAAAGATTGTTAGACCTCTTACAACCCCTTACTATGCACTTAAAAAAGAAAAGTTAGTTTTTGATTAGTTTTCATTGATTTCTAGGGGGAGCACACTCAAATTTCACATTTTCAGGATGTGTGCACTTTGGAAATTCATTAAAAAAAATTAGCAAAAAAATCCAGGATAAACTACATGGTGTTAGCTAACTTCTCACTGGAGCGATTAAAAAAAATAAAAATAAAAGTTAACATTTTAGGGGGAGCACACCAGACGCTATGTTATGTTTTTTCACAAAAAAATAGGACCACCTTTTGTGCTCCCCTTCTTGAGGGCCTTAATCTCCACCATTTTCAAAATAAATTAGTAGTTTATAAACTATATTTAGAGTACTACAACTCTTGTTCTTGTCACATCTTTAAATTTTGAGTCTAACTATCTTCAATTTCTCATCAAAGTTCAAAGTTTTCTAATTTTAGAAAAAAGTGGCATCTTATACCCCCTTTTTTCTCCCCCATACTTATGTACTTACCCGTGTGTGTGTGTGTGTGTGTGTGTGTGTGTGATATTCAATCTGCAACACCAAACACTACAATAATCCATTAAATCCAGGGGTTAGTATCAAATCATAATCAAAATTATTATAAAACTACCCTCAAGAGTGGCTTATTGCTTCCTATTTGAAGCGAGTTTGATTCCATAAAAATGCTCATCAGATTGGCATGGCGAATCAGTGGTTAGATGACTTCAAAATGGAGGATTCCATGAAATAAGCAAGATGCATGAACTTGCATACTTTTCTCTCAAGAACCTTGAAAACTAAATGCATACATAAGTAAACTAAGTGCATATTAACCATGAAATGTAGCTAAGAAAGCCATTACCAACTATTAAATGAAGCTAAGAATGAAGCTACCATTAATTTGTAAATGCAAACTAGAGTCAAAATGCAAGTACACTAAGCTATTATGGAGATGGAGGAAAGAACAATCATCAAAACCTAGAGAAAAGCTAGCATTATATCCTTACTTCTAAAATTTTGCCTCATGCTTGGACCAAGAGAGATATTCCTTTTATAGGAAATTTGGTGAAATCAATAGTCAAGATTCAACCAAGAAGAGCGGTAGAGATTCAATTTCTCTCAATGCATGTGTGTTTGATCAAGGTCAAGTGATTTTGACTAGTCAACTTTGTGCTTGTTTGGGGGAGAATGAGACAAATTTGGCAATTTCCTCATTTAATTGCTTTTATTTGAATTTTGAGTGCTCACACATGTGTGAGGATGTGTGAATGGGTTCATTTAGTTAATTACATTTTCCCCTCTTTGAATTGATGCGCAAGTAGCATGTTGATTCAAAGAAATTTTGATGAAAGATTAGGAAATTAGCTTGATGTGAAGTAATGAAACTATCTCATGGATCATAATCAATTCCAAACTTGATCGAATGAAGATCGATTGAAGATTGACGATATCATCTCTGGACTTGATTGAGCGAAGACTGGTAGAGAGATCTAAAGGTATCATCTCTAGACTTGATTGATCAAAGACTGATAGAAGGGTTCAAATATCCAGCTTGATGTGAGCTGATGAAAGTGAACATCCATCCCTAGAGCATATTTCTTGATTTTGGATTGGTTTGGATGATAAATCAACCTGATGTGGTGTGATGAGATTGGCTGTCATTCGATTGATCACTTTGGGTAATTGACTTGATATGGGTCCTGATGAAGCCAATTACTTGATTGAGGGGTATTATCAAATTAATGTGGTACGATGAACCTGATATGCCCCTAGAGAGTCAAGTGACTTGATTTGAAGCAATGAAATCACTTGGGAGAATCTTGGTTTGATGTGAAGTCTTGATGCCCCAAGAGATTGAACTTATTGATAGGTTTCAAATTATTAATGTAATGGTGTTGCTCCATCAGGATTGAAATTGAAATGAGGTTAGGGTGATGAGCTTGATAGATTAAAAAGATTCAAATAGGTTGAATAGATGCACAAAGATGAGATTCAAGCTTGGATGAAGAGTTGGTTGACCAATTTTGATCGAGAGTTTACTTGGGTTGACCAAGGTTGAATTTTTTTGGATTGAAGTAGAGAATGTTTGATTTCATTGGTTGGGAATGATTTCAAAGTGGAATCCTATGAGGCAAGCTTCAGTGATCAACTACATTTGAGTAACAGGTTAAACTACATTTTTTAGTAGCAAAATGTTGTCATATTTCAATTTTGGTCCCAAAAATGGATTCAAAGTTGTCCAATTAGCCAAGGGTGAAATTTTCATGTCTATCAAAGAAATTTTGAAAATTAGGTCAAACCCTATATAAGGCCCAAAAAGGCCATTTCAAATCATTTTCACTTTTCGAGTTTAGAATTCAAAAACCTTCTCTGAGTCCAAAATGGTGGTCCTGATCGTAGATAATCAATTTGAGCACATGTGGAGGCATGGTCAGCTAGAGAAATATCCACCTCTAGTGAGTCATCAAAAATTTCCTATGTAGATCCATTTTTTCTTGTTTTTGATAGATTTTTCAATGTTTTCATGTGTTTTTCAATCGTAGGACTGGATCGTCATACAAGCGAGTGAGAGGGCTCGTACGAAAAACTATGAAAAATTAGTTTGTCGTATGGGTCTATTTCTTTTTTCATCTTGGAGTGACCCATGAATCATACGAGGACCTTCTTCCTTGACCCTTATGTTGCATTAGACCACTTTTTTTGTCATTTTAACTTAAATTGGTGTATTGTGTTCAATCCCGACTCGTACGAGCCTGCATGCCAATGAGCCTTTACTATACTTTTTCGTATGGCAGGCAGTGAGAATTTTTAAGATCTTTACCAAGAAATTTCACTTTTGTCTATGAGGTATTTAGATAACTTAGCATTTTTTCAAATTGTTGTTTTGTTAAGCAATGATTTCTCTATTGTACTGATGCTTGTTCATTGATTCTCTATTGCAGGCATAATTACCAGATATTCAGTTCCAGTCTACATATCCTCCAACAATGCGGTTAGTGAGGAACCTTTCTGATGTTGAACAAGGTCACTTGAGTGAGTGCGGGTTTGGTAGGTTGTTGCAGATGCTTTATATCTATGTGAACCATAGATTTATAACAATGTTAGTTGAGTATTTCCATAGTGAGCATAATACATTTCACTTACCGATCGGGCAGATGACCATCACTCCCAAGGATGTATACAGGATTCTTCAGATCCCTTTTGATGAAAAGCATATAGAGCATGACACATCATTGTGACTTTGTATCCAGGCTCTCATCTAAGTATTTCATGATCATACTATTCTAGATAGGGAAATTTCTTGGGACGATATGGTGATTCAGTATGGTCGACAATATCATCTTGCTTGTATCATAGTGGGATTCATAGGTTGCTTTATCATGGAAGAAAGGAGTCAATAGGGATTCTTGGTTGGTTGGGGTCGGGTTATAGAGAGACTCATGACTGAGATAGAGCAGTTAGGATGGGGTCAGTGCCTCCTAGCACATATGTACCATGAGATGCATGAGGTAGTCTTATGAGGTACTAGAGGTATGGCTGCAAGTGTAATTGTTTTACAGGTATAGGCATGGGACCACCTTCCCATTAGTAGACCAGTGATAGTTGATCCATGGTGGAGTGGTCATCCTTTTATTTACAGGTACCCAGGTTACTTGATGCAACCTCACTTGGGGAATACTAACTATTGGAGATGTCACCTTGATGATCTCAGCTTGGTTGTTTGGATGTCTTACAGAGGCACTAAGGCTTGGGCTGACTGGAGGGCTCAGAGGAGAGACTTATTTGTATCTCGTCCTTTACTTTGGATGACTTCTACTGTTGTTGAGCACTTTGTAGTGTCTTGAGTATTGTGGTAGTATGGTTTTCCACAGAGCATACCACAAGAGTTCATGACCTATGCGCGTTTTGTTGATGAGGAGCACCGAGGGTGGTCTCTGAGACTATCTTCAACTCTTTGTTTATAGGATCTCATAGGGTTACATTGGCCATCCCGGGATTATCTTGAGGACATAGCAGATGCAAGGGTCACACCCTAGTACATGAATTATTTTTCATGTCTTCCCTTTCCAAGATTCATAGATTCAATTGAGAGAGCACCTGAGATAGAGGAGGTAGATGTCCCATAGAGGGTTGCAGGGGGAGGATAGAGGGTCCCAACACATAGAGGAGAAGGAGGAGACCCAAGTGCTAGATCTAGTAGGGCACATATAGTAGGGTAGTAGCAGTAGCATGGTGAGGGAGGGACCTTAGGCTCTGTTGGCATTGGTGTTGCATCCACAGGTGCAGCAGATGTGGAGATAACTGAGGCTCAGCAGGATCCTATTTTTGATGATGTAGCCCGACAGGTTCGCCGATGGAGGGACACATAGGTGGGAGAGGAGGAGGGTGTGTTGAGGGAGAAGACCCTGTAGGATGTGATCTGCACCTTCAGAGCATGGATTGGAGCATTACAAACACAACTAGCATTGGCCCAAACATAGATCTCAGAGTGATACTGCGCTATCGTCGAGCACAATGAGAGGATCCAAGGAATGACTCAAGGGTTTCTCACTGAGTGAGTTCCCCTTCAGAATGAGGTTACTCAGCAGATGAGAAGAGAAACCTATTATGTGGTGGCCTAGAGTGTGGTTGTTCCTCTAGCACAGCAGATGCTACCATATTCCCTGTATTTGGTTAGATCAGAGGGAGAAGGCCCTCTCCCTAGAGAAAATGCACCTCCACCTCCCCCTCATGATGGTGGCGAGGGAGGGAGTGAGTCTTGATATTCCCTCTTATTACTTATCTCCTTCTTATATATTTTTGTGAGATTCACTGATTGTATACATGATTCATTTGCATCAAGGATGCTCATTTTGCTCGAGATTATTTGGGCACTCTTTTGTAGACACTTGTTACTTTTGAGATATATATATATATATATATATATATATATATACGCGATCAATTTCATGCCCCATGTGATATCATGTGTTGTCATCTTTTGCTTATTCATATGTTGCTTCTAAGTATATTAGTCCCTTGTATCATTGCTTGAGTAGATCTTGTGTGTATCTTAGATGGAAACATGTCTCATTATCCTTTCTAGCTTAGTCTGTAATATGCTCTCATCTGATGTTTTGTTTTCCGATGTTTGGATTCTTGTCTTCTTGATACTGACTTTTAGTGTGCAGATAGGTAACCTTAGGAAGATTTAATGCAGTTGATCGCTTCAGTGAAGGATTCGATGTTAGAAAGAATAGCTAGTTGTGTTTTTATAATGTTAGTATGCAAGCCTAGGAATTAAATGTAGCCTACAACTCGAGTCTATTCACTAATTCCTTTACCCATTGTTGCCATCATCGAGTATTTGGGACATCAGAGCCAATACAACCCTTACTAGTGCCACTACAACCATTAGAATATGAGTATGACTTTCATCGGATAAAATTTGGGAAACTAATGTAAGCATCTAGGCATAAGAACTAGGATGAATTGAACATTATTTCCAATTGATATTGCAATGATACCCTAGTATCGAGGCATTTAGAGCCAAGATAACCATGAGTGCATTCTTACATAAACAGGAAAATTTAATAGTAAAAAAGATAGTTCCAACCTCACCTTGGCGTGCAAGTAAACAAGATTGAGGGATGTGAGGCTTTTCCACCTTAATGCAGAAGATCCTATCAAATACACCCCATTTAATTATTGTTACTAGATCACTAGAGCCACACCAACAAGCAACAATCAAAGAAAATAGTATGAAATTTATTGATAACAGACAACATTCAAGAAAAAGATCATCACTCTTTCAACAAGTTTTGATAGTTGTACATTTGTCTGTGCAGGGTGTTGAAAAACATCATTGTGCTTGTGAGTGTTAGTGTTGAAAAACACTGGTGTGTTCTTGAGTGTTAATAAGAGAATATTTTAAGCACTTGATCCAATGTGTGTTGAAAAACATAGATGTGTCCAAATAGGTAGTGTTGAAAAACATTGTTTGATTAAGGTGTTGAAAAACACCAGTGATGTTAGTGGAAAAATGTCTGGTGGATAGAAAAACAAGGTAGATAAGTTTGACGAGCAGGAGGACTAACAAGGTGTTGACTTGATAACCAGAAGATGACCCTTAAAACCTGTGAGACTAAGATGATGAATGGTTCAAGGATAGGATGTCAACTTCATTATTTGCACAAGGTCATGAAAGGTTTGTTAAGTGCAATCAAAGAAAGCTGAGACTTATATAGGCGAGATAGTCAAGCTATGCATTGATAGATGGAGTGCAGATTACAAGTGACACCTATTTCCTAGGTTTTCACCACTCGACAAAATTTTTATTTTTGCTACCAAGGCGCCTACTTACCAGGTTTTCACCAAGGCACTTTTTCTCTTTTCAATTTTTTTTTCTTTTTTAATTTTGTGATTTTTTTTGGTTGATCCATCAAGGCGCCTGTTTTCTAGGTTTTCACTAGGATGATCATTTTCTTCAGGAAATTTTCCAATTTTTTTTGGCTTTTTTTTCTTTTTGTTATTTTTGGTATTTTCAAGACCTTTTCTCTATACAAGTACTGCTCAGAATGTCTAGATGTAGAACTTTTTCAAGTGGATTGTGTTGATGGGATCAAGAAATGTCTCTCCTTCTGGAGTTGACAGTTGATAGGATCCAAATTTGAATTTTGCAATAATCACAAAGAGACCCAACCTGTTGGGTTCAAATTTCCCCTTTTGTTTGCAATGTTGTTGATATTTTGGATTTTCTCTGAGTACAAGATCTCCAACCTGAAACTATTCGTGTCTTACCTTCTTGTTGTAACCTCTAGAAATCCTTTTATGATAGACCCTTATATGGTTGAATGCATCTTCCTTCATTCATCAAGTAGCTCTAATTCCTGAATTCTAGAAATCTGGTAATCATCATCAGTGTTGAGTCCTTATGGTGAGATTTTGAGTGATGGTGTCTCCACCTCAATAGGCAATACTACTTCTGCGCCATATACCAACGCAAATGGTGTTTCCCCTATAGGTGTTTCGATTTTGGTTCGATAAGACCACAAAGCTATATTTAATTGAAGATTCAATTCTTTTCCTGACTTACTCACTATCTTATGCAAGATTTTCAATATGTTCTTGTTAGATGCTTGAACTTGTCCATTCCCTTGAGGATAGTATATAGAGGAACAGTTCTAGGTGATTTTGAACTTCTCACATAATTCATCCATATCTCTATTTTTGAATTTTCCTATGTTATCTGTTATAACAGAGGAAGGTATCACATACCTATAGATGATGTAGTTTAGGATAAACATGGATACTTGTTTCCTGATTGCTTTGATGAGTGTGACTTCTTCAACCCACTTAGTGAAGTACTTAGTGGCCAGAATTTGTGTCCACTGGATGAAGAGGGGTATTTTTGTCCTATCAAGTCGAAGGCCCATTGTTGGAATAACCAATGCATGATGAAAGGTAACATCTCCCAAGCAGGAGCGTGGATTAGGTTACCATGTCATTGAAATTTCCTGCAGGATTTATAAAATTGAATAGAATTTTTCTCCATGGAAGGCCAATAGTACCCCACCCTTAGGAGTTTCTTATCCAACAAAAGACCATTCAAGTAAGACCCACAAATACCTTCATGGACTTCCTTTAGTGCATGTTCAGACTCTTTGCATTCTAGAAACCTAAGGAGAGTACTATCTAGACCTCTTCTATATAGATTGTTAGTGATGATCAAATAATGTGTGGCATTTCTGACAAGGTTTCTCTTCTCATTTATGAATAGGTCATTACAGATTATTTGGTTACACAGGTAAGAGTATATTTGGTTGTACCTAGAGGATTCAATGCCTATAATTGAGCATACAATTTGGGATTCTGGGGAATCATAGGATGGAAAAGGGAGTTATTCCACCAGGAATTCATAGAGAAATTTGTGCTCTTCCAATTGTAAAATTGAGGCAAAAGTAGCCATGACATCAACAACTTTATTTGCTTCCCTTGGTATTTGTTGGAAAGTGATGAACACAAAATACTTCTTTAGGTCAACAACCATCCTCTTATATGGCGTAATATTCTCATCCTTGGTTTGATATTGAACCTTCACTTGATTGATCACTAATTGAGAATCCCCATAGATGTACAACTCTATGATCTTCCACTCAATGGCCAACTTTAGTCTATTTGCCAGAGCATCATACTTAGCTATGTTGTTCATGTAGGGAAAGATCATTTTATATGCTTTCAGAATTTTTTATTCTTTGAGTGTTATGAAGAGCACATCGGCTCCAGACCCTTGTTGTGTGAATGAGCCATCAAAGAACATTTTCCAAGAGTGTTCTATCAGATGTAGAATAGCTTCATCAAGAAATTCTATGCTTAGTAGTTTAGTGTCTTGAAGAGGAGCATCCGCCAGATGATCAACAATGACCTATCCTTTTATGGTATTTTGTCTATGTATTCAATGTCAAATTCGCTGAGTATCATTACCCATTTTGTGATTCTATCACTCAAATTTTCTTTGTTTAATAAGTACTGTAAGGGATCAATTTTTGCAAATAATTTGATAGAATGTGCAAGCATATAGCGTCAAAGTTTTTGAGAAGCAAATACCACCACTAAGAAATATTTTTCAATGATGGTGTAATTATGCTCATGGGAAACCATTGTCCTACTTATATAGTAGATTGCTTGTTCCTTTCCTATTTCATCATGTTGTGCCGGCAGAGCTCCAAGTGACGTTTATGTAGCTAAAATATAGAGCAGAAGATGTTTTCATGGTATTGATGCCATTAATATAGGAGGATTTGTTAAATATTCTTTGATCTGTTGAAAATATTTATCACATCCTTCACCCCACTTAAATGTTACATCCTTCTGTAATGTTTTTTGTGAAAGGTTGTGCCTTATCTGCTAGCTGTTAGATAAACCTCCTAATTGGCTATAGCTTGCCTTGTAGCATTCTAATTTGACTGATGTTCCTTGGTGGTTGCATTTCCATAATCACTACTACTTTCTCTGGATCAACCTTGATTCCTTTTGCTGAGACAATGTATCCAAGGATTTTACCTGATGTCATGAAAAAGGCACACTTTTTTGGATTGAGCCTTAGTTTGAATTGCTCCATTCTGCTAAACATATTTTCTAAATTAGCCAAGTGTGTAGCTCTTTTTGTTGTTTTTTCTAGAGTATCATCAACATATCCTCCATATTCTTATGCATCATGTCATGGAATATGGCTGTCATAGCCCCCTTGTATGTTTCTCGTGCATTTTTGAGACCAAAAGGCATAACATTCTAGTAGAACGTGCCCCAAGAACATTTGAAAGTTGTCTTCTCCTGGTCTTCGGGTGTTATTTTTATCTGGTTGTATCCTGAGAAGCCATCCATAAGGGAATACATTTCATATCCTTTTGTAAGATCCATGATCATGTGAATGTTGGGAAGTGGAAAATCATCCTTCAGAAAATCTTTGTTAAAATTTCGTAAATCTGTAGAGACTCGGATCGATTTATTAGTTTTGGAAAAAGGAACAATGTTAGAGAGCCAGTCGGCGTATGCAATAGCTGAATTAATTCCACTTTCAATAACTTCTCTAGCTCAACTTTAACCAATAGTGCCACATGAGGGTACATCTTTTTGAGCTTCTATTTGACTGGCTTGACACTGGGAGAAATTGACAAGTCGTGCATTATCAAGTCTATATTGAGCCATAGCATGTCTGAGTAAGACCAAGAAAAGTTGATCTTCTTGTTCATCAAAAACTAGGTAAACAATTGTTTCTCCTCTTCAGAAAAGGATTGTGCCATATATATCAATTGAGAATCCTCTGTTATTCCCAGGTTGACTGATTGTGTAGGTTCTATCAGCATTGAAGATCATTCCTAAAAGTGATCGGGTAAGTTATCAAGCTTCCCATCCTCTGGCACCTCTGGTAGGTTTTAACCATTGGATACACATTTTTTTTTTACTATTTTTGGTTATGACACTGCCACAAAGTGGTTTTCACCACCATACCTTTTTTTCTTTTTATTTCTCTTTTTTAGACTAAGAAACTTTATATCCCCCTCTATCATATCTATGCTTGTTGCACTGGTGGAAGAAGTGAGGCGCTCAATAGAATTTAGGTAATAGCCCAAAGTGTAGTCATTTGGAGAAGAGATTAGGTTCAAAGGCTCATTTGATTTCCACTCAATAAGTTTGGGATGAACTAAGGATAATGATCTGGTAGGCTCTAAGGATATCATTGCATTATCATGATCAAGAATTTTGACGGTTAGGAGAAGATCTATCACGTTACTCGTTGAAGGACCCCCTAAACCATGAAGCATCCTAACTTCACTATTAGAGTCATTGTTAGCATTTTGTGGATTTAATGTGTCTGTTCTAATGCTAGCATGTTGATTCTCCTCTCGCCTAGCTATTTTCTCAAAGAATATTCTCATAGGGACCATCTGAATTCTGGACATGGGTGTGATTCCCATATTGGGCATTTTGACATCATTCCCAAAATTCCAATTGATGTTTTGAGGAAGGACAGTTGTTTGGGCAGAAATTGAACTCTCTCCTTGTTCAAATTAAGATGCAAACTTATGGATAACATCCACTTCAATATCTACTATAGTATCTAAGAGAGAATCTCATTCATATTCATTAGAACTTGTCCCCATGGAATGAGGTATGTCTAAGACATGAGTAGGAGAAACTAGTTGCCCCCAATTTAGATGCCTTCTTTCTAGATAATTCTCTGTACCTTGACCAAATTTATATTCATGAGAGTCAGCCTGATTGTCATCAGACCTTCCTAGGTGCTATGCTATGGTCATGAATACTCCTTCATCTCCTCTAAGGTTGCCTTCTTCTAGGTCATCTTCATCTTCTTACACTATTTCTTATTCTTCACCTTCTTGTATGGATGTAGGGCGGGATAGAGATGTCTCAATGGCATGTACACTTGTATCCATAAAGTGCGGTAGATCTAATATGTGATAAATAGTGAGCATTTGCCCCTAGTTTGGGTGTCTCTCATCATGTTCACCCTCGGTTTCTAATTCTGGCTCATCTGGTGAGTTTATTACCTCTTCCTCGGTCACTTGATTCTCACTAGGAAATGGTTGGGAGGTTGAGCTATTTGGTTCAAAGGGGTCTCTGAATTGAGGTGGGATATAAAATTCCCCTTGGTAGTGAGGATTTTCTTTTTGTATATGTAATGTCCTTTCAAATGATAACCTTCTGATCTCTGCTTCTTCTTCATTTTTATCATCAGAATCTCTTGATTGGATTCTTATAGGGTTATTGCTAGAGGAGGGATGAAACCTTTGTTCATGACATCCTATCATTGTTTTTTATGTTGGACTCTTGAATTCCATGTGTATAGGCTCTATTAACCATTTATCTTTACCTAGGGGTCATTTTCCTTTATACCCTATTTTTTGCATGAGTTTATATCCTTTACCATATTTGTGTAGGGATATTTCAACATGTTTAAATTCTTGATCATGCTCTTCTCCTTTATAAAGCCAGGCAAGAATAATCTTCTCTTCATTTTCTTTTGAGAGAGGCACATGAGCTTTTACCATACCATTCCCTTCATGTATTTCTAATTTATGAGTGCTAGTAGGCGTGAATGATGATGAGGGAATGTCATAGGATGTTGGGGATGTGGGGAGATTAGCCACTGAGGGCAAAGAGTGCATTTGATACTCTTCCATACCTATGTTGGTAATTTTCAATTTCTCCTCAAAACTTTTCATGAGTGTCATCTGGGAATTTTGATATCCTTGCCCAGTTGATGCTTCCTTATTATGCGGAATCATGCTATTTGTTTGTTTCAAAGTGTTATAGAAGTATGTGCTATCTTTCAGAATAGAAAACTCTACTCCATTGTGTGGAAATTTTACACATTGATGATATGTTGAGGGGACTGTTTGCATGTCATGAATCCATGGCCTCCCTAATAGAATAGTATATGCTAATGGTACATATAGCACTTGGAAAATCATATCTCTCTCAATGGGTCCAACCCTAATAGGTAACACAAGCAATCCTTTTGATGACCTTTCTTCCTCGTCATAAGATTTTACGGTGATCTTTCTTCTGGGATCTATAGAATGCTCTGAAAAACCTAATATAGTCATGAGCTTAAGAGTAAAAATGTTCAAACTGGTGCCTCCATCTATCAATACATGTTTGACTTTGTGTTTATGGATCAAGAACTCTATGTGTAGGGGTTGGTTATGGAGATGATTCAACAATTTGTCGTCTTCTTCTAAAAAAGGTAGGTGGTGAGGTGAAGTTAGATGGCCTACCATAGTTTAGAACTAATCAACACCAAGGTTGTTTGGTATTGTTGTCTCTAAAAGGGTCGTTTCAAGGATCTCCTTATGTAATGGTGAAATCTCAAGTAATTCCAAGATAAAAATTTGGGTTGGAGTTCTCTAAAATTGATCAACCAAGTTGTAGTTCGTAGGCGGGACTGATGTGACCGTTTACTTTGATGTCAAGGGTTTTGATGTAGTTGTTTATTTTTATGATGAAGCTACTCCCTTAAGAGTAGCATCATCTTGATTCCTTGTTAGCGCATTAACGGATTCAAGCTCCTTTTTATCTTTGATGATAATCACATTAATTAATTGATTAGATCAAGCATGTGAATCAGATTGTCATCATTAGGGTAACTGTAATTCACTTTAGCTCCTTGGTTCTTTGAGGACTCCCCTTGTTCATATGAGGGTAAGGGTTGATTAAAGGATTTGTGATCAATGTTTGATTGATGCCCATCAATCGTGATGGTCTCGTTATCAGTAAGGTCTTGGATGGCATGCTTCATTTTCATGCATTTATTGGTTAAGTGCCCTTTTTTTTTATGATATTCATAGAAATGATTGTTGTTCCACCATTTAGGTTTAACCATCAGTTCCCAAGGCTTTGAATCTGGTATCATGATAATCTTATGAGCCACCTGAGTTTTTAGTATGGTTTCAAGAGGTTCTCCAAGAGGAGTGGATTTTTTCTTGGGTTTTGGTACCCATGGTGCCTTGTCTTTCTACGCGTCTAGGTTATTTTTGAGTGGTTTTGAAACATTCATGTTGTTCTTGGCGGCTAGAATACTGCTAGATAGATTAAACACTGACTCTTTGGGTTTGAACTCAAATCAATCAACCACTTTTTCATTGACCACATTCTTGTTTTTGTTCCAATACTTGCTTTTGTCTTTTCCATTGTTATTATTAGGATTGTTGGAGGATTTAGTCTATTTATATAAGGTGAGTTCACCTTTCTTTACAAGAACCTCCTTGATGTTTATAGCACTTTCCACCAATTCACTAAAGGTAGTATGATTTTACATCTTAATCACGTAATTTATTTCAGGTACCAAATTATTGATGAATATGTCAATTTTCTCAGTTTCTGGGATTTTTTGGGGATATCTCATGAATATCCTCCACCTTTGGAGAAATTTGACAAAAGGCTCACCATTATGTTGTTTAGTATTGCATATATTTGGCATGGTAACCGTATGTAATATGTTGTATGAATAGTGATGGATGAACTTTTGGAAAAGCTCATTGAATGTTTGAATACCAAGCAAGAGTTTTGTGAACCATTTCAAGGCTTGGCCGTTGAGGCTTTGTGGAAACAACCGCATTACATATGTCCTCTCATGCATAAAATCTGTGCAAAGAGAACATAATTCCCTCACATGATCTTGAGGGTCACCTTCCCCATTGTATTTGTGATATTTTGGAATTTCAACCTTAGGGGGAAACAAAGGCATGTGTAAGTTTTTAGCAAAAAGAAAGGGACATATAGATTCCAGAGAGTACTTGTTAGAAGTTTGTTCTTTCAATTTTTTCAACTCTCTAAGTTCACATCTCATATCTTGCAATTGTCGATTGAGAATGGTGATGGGAGACTCTTCCTCTTGTTTTATAAGTCCTTTGATATCAAAGTCGTGAGGAAGTTTAACACTTGTAGATGCTAGGTGCATAAAGTATCTATCCTTGTCCATCTCCATAAGGATTTGCATCATCTTTTGAAAGTTTTTGTCTTTTTTACATCTTTGGATTTCTTCTTTAGTAGGTTCCTCAATCAAGGAGGAAACACTAGTGTGGTTACTCTATTGTTCTTGGCCAGATCCTTAGTCCCAGGCTGACATTGTCGATGTTTTTTGATGTGTAGTATGAGTCGATTGATGTTGGGAGATTGATGTTTGCAACAAGGGTATTGATTGATATATTGTGGGTGTGTCTTGATTTTGGATATTTTGAGTAGATCTTGGTTTTTGATAGGATGAGGGTCCCAGAGTAGAGTCGTCAATAACTTTTCCCTTTAAATCGAGATCGGATTTTTTTTGTTGGCTTCTAGTTTTTACCATGAAAGAAAATTCTAGTTAAGACTTTAGAATGACTAGACTGATGATTCAATGTCAAAGATTTCCAAATGATCACTTTCCCAATAGCTTGGTAAGAGATGTGTTGATAAAAGATTTTTCAGCTTGGTACAAGGTATCGTGTTTTGAGACCTGAATGTCTGCTGAGCGACACTTGTCACCTAGCTGATTATGATTGATTGTTGACAAGATAGCATATGGAAAGTAAGATCATTCAAGAAACTATGATGAGAGATAATGATTATTCGAGCCAACTAATTTAATAACTAACAACTACCGTGATAGAGCACTATGATTAACTTTAGCCATGTGGACAAGAAGTACATATACCAAAGATCAAGGTAACTGACTGGTTTTTGATACAAGATCATACGACGATTCCCAAGTTCCCATACAACAATTACCAAGTTCTCAAATGAGTTTCTTCTATTTCATTTTTTTTCGTATGACAATTCTAGTCAGTTAAAATGATAGTGTATAGTAGGGACAGCTTGCCACTTGTTTCGAGTGAAATTTAGACCAATTTTATACAATCTTAAGGTAAAAATGTCAATGTATGAAAGTGTTTATGCCATTTTAGTGTTAGTTTAAGGTGATTCAAACACATCAAGCACAAAGGAGTGAAAATCAAGTACTTCTTATACCTAGAGTCAATTTGGCTTAGTAAGAAAATCTGTGCTTGTAGATTTAGGTACACACCGAATAGCTACTCATAATACGACCGTCACCAAGAACGCAATGGCTCCAGTCATGAATTCTTATTATCTGACTCCGAATGCTAATGGGGGCATGATATTATAGTTATCTTGGGGGAGTTACTATCTCCCTTGCACTTGGATTATCCACTTTTGGAGGTGAACCATGTGGCTTCTACTCTATGGATTCTAGTATGGGTCTCCATTCGGTTGTATCCCTTGTGTCCACGCAAGCGCAACTGAGGCTGCTAACTCCACAAAGCATTTTGGCACAAGCAGTAATGTAAACATGATTGAGACTGTGAGGCCCTACTTTGTGTCAGACATGAGTCGTGTATAAGCTCAAACACATCCGACTCTCGAAGCTTTGGCCCCAAAGAGTAATTTTTTTAAACGTGAGTTGGAGTGGTATGGCTTACACCTCATTCTCACGTGGGTCATTCTTGGGAGATTTTTTCCTAAACCAGTAGGCCCATCTAAAAGGTATGCAAAAAGTAAAGTGGATAGCAAAGAGAAGGTCGAGATTTCTGATTCTCCCTCAAAGAGGAGAAGAGAATAATTTCCTACTTTTTGTGTCTCCCAAACACTCCAAGTTTTCCCAAAATGATTGCTTGCCTAAGATAAATCTAACATGTTTGGGTTTCTAATTCTTCCTAAAAGGGAGAAGATCATAGTCCCATAATGTCCAATTTAACTCATACAAACAATACCCTAATTAAGCTAGGTGCCTAAGAAACCGTTTAAGAAGATACACATTTTGTTTGGTTGGTGGAGTCAAAAGGAAACCTACAAGCACAAGTGTTTAGTATTTTATAAAAATTTCCTTCTTTCAAGCGTCCTACAAGCACAAAAGTGTTAGTAGTTTGATAAAATGTGAGTTAGTATGATTTTGGCAAGTGATTCTTCCATTAAAATTTCTGCAAAACCCAGTTAGGTTGTCAAACCAGAGAGAAAAAAGATCACCAAAAACATGTTAGGGGTTAGCAAATTAGGACCACATAAAATACCCCTCTAAAAATACTCTTTGTTTCTGAAACAATAAAGTACAGAGGACATCGTGGAAGCAAAACTCGTATGACAAATCATATAAGACCATATGAAAAAACAAGGAACAATGATATCATGTATGACAAAACCAATAGCCCAGTACAACAACTAAGGTTGGATACATACTCGTACGACAAAAAAAATATACTGAAACAACAAATTAGTGACCAGTGATTTGTTGTACAAGCATGAAATAACAGAAAGCGCAGTTTCATAAAAACATGAAATTAAATAAAAATGGGGCAAAAAAACCAGTTCTGCCCCACGGTGGGTGCCAGATGTGTGTGTGGTAAAATGTGATATTCAATTTGCAACACCAGACACTTAAATAAACCATTAAATCAAGGAGTTAGCATCAAATCATAATTAAAATTATTACACAACTACCCTCAAGAGCGGCTTATTACTTCCTAGTTGAAGCGGGTTTGATTCTATAAAAATGCTCATCAGATTGGCATGGGGAATCAGTGACTAGATGAATCCAAAACAAAAGATTCTATGAAATGAGAAATATGCATGAACTTGCATACTTTTGTCTCAAGAACCTTGAAAATGAAATATATATATATATAAGCAAACTAAGTGCATATTAACCATAAAATGCAGCGAAGAAAGCCATGACCAACTATTAAATGAAGCTAAGAATGAAGATACCATTAATCTAGAAATGCAAACTAGAGTCTAAATGCAAGTAAACTAAGCTATTATGGAGATGGAGGCAACAACAATCCTCAAAACCTAGAGCAAAACTAGCATTATATCCTTACATCTCAAATTTTGCCTCATCCTTGGACCAAGAGAGCTATTCCTTTTATAGGAAATTTGGTGAAATGAATGGTCAAGATTCAACCGAGAAGAGTGGTAGAGATGAAATTTCTTTCAATCCATGTTTTTTTAATCCAACTAGAGTGATTTCGATTGGTCAACTCTGTGTTTGTTTGGAGGAGAATGAGACAAATTTGGAAATTTCCTCATTTAATTGCTTTT
>MU228133.1:155936-166300 GCA_018584345.1 Thuja plicata | reverse complement strand
ATATATAGAGAGAGAGAGAGAGAGAGAGAGAGAGAGATTAGGTTTTATTAGATGAATTCATTATCTAAATTGTCCTTTAGGGGATTCTGAAGAAGTTTATGAAATTCTTAGTTCCCTCTTTATAAAGGGTATATGTTAAATCTGAATAGAACATGAATTGTCTAATCTGGCTACTTCATTTTAAAGTATGCTCTGGATTATATTCACGACTATAAGGTCAATGAGTTTGATTCATCTTTTTTTATGAAAATTGAATGGTCTAACAACCCAATTTGCATCATAAAGATAAGTAGATTCATTCCTTTGTGGTATGAATTGTGATGCTACGCCTTTCATTATAAGAAAAATGATGTTGGGTCAAGGCATATGTGATTACTTCATAAAATGATTTGCATAATAGTATGTTTTTTGTCTAATATTTAAGCAAGAACCAAATTAGAAGAGCAGACAAACAAAGTGCTCTTTTGATACTAGTATTTTGGCAAAGGGGTCATTCCTGAGTTTCTGGTTATACTAGCAATTTATTGACATAACTATAGAATAAGCCATGATGTAGCATTGAAATTATAGCAAGGTGGTCTTGTTAGGGGCTGAAATGATCAATCTGAAGGATTTGTATAAGGCTTTGAATGATGTTCTTAACAACTATCATTCTCTTCTTTCTCTTGATATGCAGGAAATCATTATGATAAATAGCTAGGATATTTTTATGCCTAGTAGTAAAAGCAGTTGGTGCAGGAGCACCTAGGTAGGCTAGTTGTGGAAATGTAACCTAGGGTTTGATCCTTCTTTTTTTTTGCTTGTAGTGGTTCTAGAAAAACCACTAGGTGAATAAAGGGACCAAGTGTCCTAGTGTGTGAAGTGTTTGTAGGAGGATAGGTCTTAATAGGTCCTTAGTGACCTTTAGGTCCAATTAGGTGTTTTTTCCATTCTGTAAAAAAATGAGCCAAGTAAGGGAATAGAGGTCTAATTTTATGGTTTTTCATCATATTTTGTGGATTGGACAAGTTTGGGCATAGTTGGACCAAGTTTGGAGACCAAACTTGAAAGTTGCAAAAAGTTGTCAATGTTGTCATTAACAACATTGACAACTTTTATGACAAGTTTGCATCTTCGGTGGAATTGGTCAGATAACTGTCTAAAAATAATGAATTAGTGTTAGGTTCAACTATATAATACCATCCTTGAGATGTTTTTAGGGTTGGAAAGTTAGAGCAATTTTGTGTACAGACTGTGTGAAGCAACTGCAGTGACTGTTTATGCTTTTTGAAGTGATCGGGTTATTGAATGGATTGAAAGAACCTATGTAAGATTTGTTTAGTGTGATGTAGGTTATTTTATAACTTCTTGTGGTGTTATATTGTTAAATCAAATAGTTTTAGTTGTTTCTTTGAATTATTTTGTTTCTAGCATTGTCGTTGTCCTGAATCAGGCAATGTGAACAAATGGGGTCTTAACTCCATTTTACACCGTGGCTTTGGAATGGGCTCTTGGATTATGAGAGTAGACTCCATGTACATTTTTTACGTAGAAGGAGGGTCCTAGGAAGTGATGGAAAGTATTTTTAAAGTGATGCCCTAGGCGAGCTAGAGAAGCATGGCTAGGGATCATGAAGGTTGCAGAGCTAGCTAATGGGATTGAAAGCATCCATAGATTCAATAAAAGAATGGGGAAAGGTAGGAGAGTCAATGGAGGATTCCCAAACTAGAGGAGGGGTTTGGAGAAGTTAATTTTTTAGCCAAGAAAGTTCATTTCTTGTGCAAACAGTGCATGAGACCTAAAACCCTGAATTTTAGGCATGAATGTAGGAGGGACAATACAGACACCTCAGAGAGTTAAGACCTAGAAAATCCTTAGGTTCTTGATAAAGGGTGCTAGAATATGAAGTTTTTTTTCATACTTGTTTGGATGTTTAAATATTTATTGCAGAAAAGGGACCTAATTAGGCCTAAAGCTTGTAGCCCTATTTTGGGTGAAATTGCCTTGGAATTTGGAACTCATTTGGGGTTATCCATCCAAGAAAGATTGTGAAGGTTGGAATTAGTCCATGTGACATCCTAGAATAATGAATTTCCAATTTGGGGTTGTTTGGAATCCAATTGGATCAGATATTGCAAATGGAGCAAGACAGACCAATTTGAGGTCTAGTGAGGAGTATGCAGAGTTTAAATCCTATCTTGTTGATGTGCACTAGTTGAAAGATTTAGGATCTTGTGATAAGATACCTAAGGAGCCTAGGGTTAGTTAAAAAACCCTAGTATGTCATAGAGTGACCTAGGAGTGACCTAGGATAGGTCACTGAAGGAGCAAGACTAGTTGCTACATCAGCAGTTATGTAATATAAGAGGAAAGGGTATTTCTTCTCTTAATTTGGATGCTAGGAAAATTTGTAGGAATATTATTTGTTATGGTTTCTATTAAGTAGGGAAAGGAAGAATGGTTGTTGTGTAGTATACATGCAGGTTAAAGAGGCTCACATATGAAGGACATGATATCATAGGCAGAAAAAGAAATTTAGAATGGCTTTGAAGGATCTATGGAAGAAATAATGGTTTTCTTTTCTCATGTCTATCCATGGTTTTGAGATGGATATATAGTCAGGTATGTTCCATTATGTTGTTTCATCAGATATTGAATGTATTAAAGGAAGTTATGTTATTCCTTCTTTTCACCCCTTTATTTGTAAAAGGGAATGTAAAGTCACAACATATGTAGTGATTCAATAGAAAATTCTTGTAATGCTACATGACACAATCATGTAAATGAGGACACCTAATTCCTCATCATTACCATGTTCATGTAAATGGGATGTATGTAAATGATACTATAGTTTCTTTACTTTTTGGGGCAAGACCTGAGGTTTTCTCCACCCAACTCTTGCCTACCAGTGCCCCTAATGAGTCGGGTTGTAAATAGGATTGAATTAATAAAATAATCTGGCTTAGGCCTTTTACCAATAAAAAATGATAATTATATATCATATATTATATATTATATATTATATATTATAATATATTATACTATAATATAGCATATATATTGTATTATATATATTAAATAATACTCTCTCTCTCTCTCTCTCTCTCCCCTCATCTCTATCTCTCTTCCTATTCCATATGTAATGCATTAAGATTTGGGAGTTTGGAATTCATAATAGAGGTATTAGATATCGAATATGGATCTGATATTTGATACCTTAACAATGACACCAACGGTAAAGTGTTGGCGCCAATGGTCAAATTTTTGAATTTTCATTTTCAAGGTATTAGATATCAAATATGAAATCCAAAATTGAATTTCATTTCATCTTTTTTACACTAGTCCACTGGGAGTAGCGACCCTGGTTGAATGAACTGACTACCATTTAACTCGAAGCAAAGAGCATACCAATAAACATATAACAACGTTCTAATAGAACTACTGGACCATGAGAATGCACAACCCCATGATATATTTTACAAGTTTAAACTTAAAAAATATACCATAGAACTATACATTCTGATAGCCCCATTTTTGAATTTTGCAGCTATAGCTACATAGATCTAGTTAGGAAAAGAAGAAAACTTGCAAAAATACAAAAGAAAAGAATTGAAAAATTCATAAAAGTTTATTAATCACATTGATAATAATCTGCAAAGGTTGCATGATTTATACAAAGAATAAATTATCGTAAGAGTTGAAATCATGATGTAAATGGTAGAAGCTCCAAGGAAGAATAAATGCATAACCAAAACTTAAGGTGGATAACTATCGTTTACATGATAAATGTATATTTTCCTTAGTTAGAGTTAATGTAGATTAGAATAAAATAAACACAAACTCTTATTCATAAATTACAAATTTGATGGAGGCAGACTGGTACTTAATATTATCGCTAACACCCCCCTTAAGTCTAGCTAAGGAGACATAAGCCAAATGAAAAGAAAGAGGAAAGAGGGATAACCCAGTGGGAATAAAACCCGCCCTCAAAATCTATAATAATGGAGATGCAAAATAAAATATTTTGTGACAAGAAAAGTGTGGAAATCTGTCAAATTATAACCACCATAGTGCTGAATGATGAGACTCCTCTGAAACCAAGATGAAGATCAGTGATCAATATGCATGAGTGCCCCCAACAACGCTACTCGAATAATGAGAAGATGACAAACAAAGGCAAAACATCTGTCAATTGAAAATACATAAGACAATAAACTACATAGGTGCCCCAAAACAATGAACAAATGAAAAACAAAGACAAAACATATGTCAATCAAGGATGCAGATGACACATGAATCTGTACGAGTGACCCCAACGACACTAATCAACCATGCAAGAATAAAATACTAGTTGAAAATACATCAACCATGCAAGAAAAAAATACTAGTTGAAAATACATGTTTCAATCATCTATTAAACTGATCAACTGAAGAATCAAGGAAACATCAATACAAACAGTAGAAACCCCTCCATAATGTTGAAATGAGAGACATGACAGGTCCACTGACACAGTGTCACTAAAGAGGAAATAAAGGCAAGGCCTATGTGAAGAGAGCATGACCTTGGCCTATATGTGATACAGAATTCACTTCATCCTATGTTGCCATGGTTGTTCGATGAAAGCATCTACATGTGGGCTGAATCAGAATATTTTACTTCCATTTGTATGGCAGGAGAATGACAAAGGCTAAATGTTCCATTCTTTGCAATAGATCTGATCTTCAACACCCGCAAAAAAAATTGCTCTCTTTTCTAGCTCCTAAGTTGTGATACCATATAGAATTTTGTTTCTATAGCTGTATAGATCTAGCTAGGAAAGGAAGAAAACTTGTAGAAATAAAAATACAAAAAAAAAAAAAACCATTGAAAAATTCATCAAATTTTATTAATCACATTGATAATAATCTACAAAGGTTGCATGCTTTATACAAAGAATACATTATCATATTATACAAAGAACAAATCACGATGTAAATGGTATAAATTCCAAGGAAACAAATTATTATGTAAATGGTGGAAGTGCCAAGGAAGAACAACTGCATAACCAAAACTTAAAGTGACTAGGGGAGAGAACCCAATAACCGATATACCCCCCAATAGCCGTGATAGTAACCTAATAACCGTGATAGGGTTTTGTCATAGAGACCCCCCAATAACCAAGTTCAAAATGGTCATTTCCTACACACACAAAAACCCAATAAGTGTTAGCAACATGCCCAATAGCCGTACACCACGACACTATTAACTAAACGCTACTAGTGCATGGTTGTTGGTACAATTTTGTTTCTATTACACATCAACTTGTACCAATAAGGTTACATTATTTTTAAAATTAAAACATGTTTGCTTACATTTACAAAAACAATGGATTTCTCTAACAATATCAATATATCATAATAAAGAGCAAATCATGTTCTATTTGTGTACATACATGCACGGCTATTGATGCATACTAGTTTGAATCAATTACATACATGCATACCTATTGATGCACAAACACTTTAAATACATTCTACATTGTTTTTTTATGGCTCTCATCTCCACATTCACCCAAATAGGTATGACATCTTCAGGCAATTAATTGAGCAACAATTTGTACCTGCATATATAGATAATGGTGTAAGGCTCACCGATAGAGCAAAAATAAAGAATGTAAACCAATTTTAAAAATGCAAATTATTATTCTAATTTCTACTTCAATTAAAAAATGGAAATTATTATTCAAATTTGTACTTCTCAATCCACCGAATGAAATACCAAATTAAAAAAAGCAAATTATAATCCAAATTTTACAAGAATATAAAAATGTAAATTTATTATTCAAATTATGCACTTCTTCAATCCACCGAATGAAATACCGAATTTATCAATGTAAATTTTATAATTTAGATTTGTATAAGAATATAATAATGCAAACTATTATTCAAATTATGCACTTCTTCAATCCACCGAATGAAATACCAAATTATAAATGCAACTTATCATTCAAATTTCTACTTGAATTTAAAAAATACAAATATACCAAATTATAAATGCAACTTATCATTCAAATTTCTACTTGAATTAAAAAAATGCAAATTAATATTCAAATATGTACTTCTTCAATCCACAGTATGAATGCAAATGCTTGTGCTTTTATGCATGAAATGACCGATGTATTCCCACCACTATTTGAATTTCAAATACACCAACCACAAATTAAAAGACCAATTTCGTATAAGGGTGAGGAAGTGTACATAATTCATTGTGCAAATTTCTTTTCAAGTGTTGCATTCCCTGTTTGAGAGTTGCATTTTTTTTTGCAGTCAGCGCTGGTTTATTCTCTACACTCAGCGTTGTTTTCTTCTCTGCTCTTTCCAATTTAAGGTAGGTACCAAATATTTCTTATTTTTATAAATGATTCTCTGCTCTTTCCAATTTAAGGTAGGTACCAAATATTTCTTATTTTTATAAATGATTCTCTGCTCTCTTTTTTTAACTGTTTTATTGTCTGTGAACAATCTTGAATGTTGCTCTCTTCTTTTATATGTTTAAAACTTCTACACATGCTTTGCAATGTCTTTTAAAAGGATTGAAAACATTGTTCTTTATAGGATTATGAATGTTAATTATAAGCTTATGAATTAACATTCATAACCATGTAATGAACTATGGTGTCATCCATAAGTCTATAATGAAAAGACAAATGTGAAGCCTTCCAAAAGACAGTGCAAAGGAACATCGTCAAGCTTTTTAAAATACACCATCGTTAATACTAGGCTTATGAATGCTACATTATCCTGTGAAATAATTGAACATTGTCATTTTAATCATGAGAAGATGTTGTATTTATTTTTAACACAATGTATTTTTAGTTTGAATCATTTGGCTGACTTATTTCTAGGGCTTAATCATTTCTCTATTAAATATTTTAGGTATAATCATTTGTGGGTGTCGAGGGTTTCTGTCTATTCTCTTCTAATGCGTGTACATAAATTGTTTTCATGATTTTCTTGCGGTGATTTCTGTAGGTCATTAAAGGATTTTGAATGCTACATTATCCACTATAATTATTGCAATATATGTGACAAAAATAGGGAACATTGTCGATTTAATCCTGATAAGATGTTCTATTTCTTTTTCATACATGTATATATATACACGCATGTGTGTCTGTGTGTATAAACACACACACACATACACGTAAATATATATACACACACACAATTATATATACAAGTAACCATGATTTCATGAATTGTTTATTGATGAATGCATGTGCATAACTTGTTTTCATGAATGTTTAGGGGTGATTATAAAATAATCACTCTAGCACTTTAATTGTTTGTGTCAACATCTTATTATAACCTGTCGATGACCCCATTTACCCTCAACTGACCCCACAATAAATCACATTGAAACCACTGCTATCCAAGCGGTGTCACATAACCAGCGTTGGGTTACCCATTCAGTGCCCATCGATAACCCTAAAACCATGCCATTTTTCCTCCTTGTTTTCTCTCCACGTCTCTTCTCTGCTTCATGTGATGCTCCAATCACAAGTAACAATGATATCATGATCTGGTTATTGTTCAATGTGTGTGCATAACTGGTTTTCATGATAGCAATATCCTATTCCAATTACTATCCACATGGAACCATAGAACCATTTATACTGTGAATAAGTAGTCATGTTGTCATATTGGTATCATTGAATTGTTTGATGCACATAATTGGACTGTATGCATTTTCCTTCATTTCATCTATTGGACATTGACTGTATGCATTTCTCTTATATCCATCTCCCATTTTAAACAAAAAATGTTATTGTATTCACTTGCACGTACATATAATTATTATTGGTATATGTGACAGAAATAGGGAACATTGTCGATTTAATCATGAGAAGATGTTGTATTATTGCAATATATGTGACAACAATAGGGAACATTGTCAATTTAATCATGAGAGTATGTTGTATTTTTTAAATAAGTGTGATAGAAATAGGGAACATTGTCAATTTAATCATGAGAATATGTTGTATTATTGTCTCTTCTCTGATTTATGTGATGTTGCAATAACAAGTAACAATGATTTCATGAGTTGGTTATTGTTCAATGTGTGTGCATAACTAGATAATGATTTCAAGCCTTTTTAAAGATACCATAGTATGCATTTCTTTTATATCCATCTCTCATTTTAAACAAAAAAAAATTATTGTATTCACTTGCACTTCATACTTGCATGTACATACACACTAACATACATACATACACACTCACATGTGCACATTTTTATATTCATGTGAAAACATACAACATATACATATATGTGTGTGAGTGTACACTTACATTGAGTAAATTTTGCAAACAAAATATGTTCATAACTGTATAGTCAGAAAATGGAAGCACTTCCATTGTAGATGTGTTTAGCCTTCTGAGTAAGTGGTTTGGGGTCATGGAAAGTGCCTTGAATGGGTTCCTAATCTTGACATGTCTTCCCCCCTATTCTGTCCCTCTTTCCACTCCTATTTAGCCTGATTTCTGCATTCTAGACTGCAAACTGGTGATTCTAGGCTTCAGGGTCAGGGTCAACCTTTTAGGTCTATGTCAATCTCAACCCTGACCTAGGTCAAGGTCAACCTCGACCTTGACCTAGGGTTCAAATTCTGGGGACTCATAGTTTTTGGAGGTCGGCCTTTGCAAAAAGTATTTCCCGCTTTTAGTCGGTTGTTTTGGGTTCCGAAGCGTGGATTCCTAAATTATATTTAATATAGGTCCTCTCCTAGGGGTAAAGGCTTTAATGGGAATTTAATCCCCCTATGTAGGCCTCCTTAGAAGATTGTTCCCTAATTCCATATAAAAGAGAAGCTTTCTCTCTCATTTTCTCTAAGAACTATCAACTAAGTATTCTAAGCATTCAAAAGGTGAATACTAAGTTCTCTATTGAAGCCTATGCATCCTTGAGCAATTGAGAAACATCATCAAGAAAGCATTCAAGCAAGATTTCAAGCAAGCATTCATTCATTCAAGTATCCATTTCATGAAGAAGATCCATTGGAGGCCATTGAAGGATTGAAGCTACAAAGTGCCCTTCTGGTGATCTCTCCATCCACCTTCTTCCAAGCCTATTCCAAATTCAAGAACCCATTCAATACTTGGTGTTGGAGATCTATGAGCAAGAGATTGAAGACATCCTACCTTTCTACATTCTACATTTAAAGCATACTTGTGGATTCAAATATTCGAATCTGCCACAAGGACTCTTTCAAGCAAGGTGAATTTATGCATTTACTTTGTCCATTTCTGCAATTTCAATTACATATATTTGAGGTTAATTCCAAAACCAGTGTTTGACCAAGGAAAACCCCTCCCCCACAATAAACAATCTCCTTTTTCTTGTAGGTACAGGTACAAAACAGTGGATTTGAACCTAGATCTGGATACCCTTTATGGCAAACTTTCAGGATCCATGAACAGAGTCACTTTCAGATCTGTGTAGGTTAGGGTCGACATTATTGGGTTAGGGTTGACATTTGTGGGTCAAGGTCAACCTTTTTTATAAGATGACATCGAAAGTGAAAATGATTTCTGGGTTTTCTTCATCTCTGCATTCTGGTCCGGGATCAACTATCAGTTTTTCCAGAAACTCAATACAGACCCCAAAAAATAGCATTCTTTGATTTGCAATATTTTAAGGCTAGTACATTTCTCCTACTTCAATTACTTTCATATATCATTTCTATACATATAGTTAACAGAATTTAAGTTATCTCTCTTGTTATTCTCCTTTCCAAATAGTTGATTCATTTATGCATTAGCCCTTCCTTGGGGTTGATCAACTTGGATCTCCCATTTGTGCATTTGAGGATAAAGGGAATATATTATCTTCTCCTTAATCACAATTGCAATACTTAATCAATGCAATTCAATTAGGGTTAAGGAATTCAATACATTCTAGGCAACTTAAAGGACAATTTACATATCAATGCATTACATTTCAAGATAATCAACCAACCCTTCTTAATACATTACATGTTCTTAATAAACACATCTTTATTTCAATCCCCTTTACAGTTTTATATGTACAATCCATCCATCATTTATTACCAACATTTTCATATTTTACATTTTGGTGAACCCACGATAGACAACTCTTTCTTTTTGGTGTTAGATTTGCATTGTTTATGCTAGATCTTGCATTTTCTTTCAAATTACATTTAAATTCAATCAATCAAATTTTTGTGTTAGTTCATTCGCATTGTATTGGTGTATGAGATTTACCACATCTAGTCCTACTTATAGTATCCCGGTTAGAAGAAGCCATAGACTTATGGGTTCCTTTGATCCCGAGTCTTCCTCTCCTTTCCTTAGGATCCCAGATGACAATTTGATAACTCATGATT
>MU228133.1:124268-151824 GCA_018584345.1 Thuja plicata | reverse complement strand
GATTGTCTTTTCTATATATTCTCCTTTACCAAGAGTTTGTGTTGAACTCATACTCTTGCTAAAGTGGGGGCTAAATGTATAGTCAGAAAATGGAAGCACTTCCATTGTAGACATGTTTAGCCTTCTGAGTAAGTGGTTTGCGGTCATGGCAAGCGCCTTGAATGGGTTCTTGATCTTGACATGGCTTCCCCCCTATTTTGTCCCTCTTTCCACTCCTGTTTGGACTAATTTCTGCATTCTAGACTGCAGACTGGTGATTCTGGGCTTCAGGGTCAGGGTCGACCTTTTAGGTCTATGTTGACCTTGACCCTGACCTAGGTCAGGGTCAACCTTGACCTTGACCCATGGTTCAGATTTTGGGGTCTCACAGTTTTTGGAGGTCGGCCTTTGCAAAAAGTATTTCCCGCTTCCGGGTCGGCTGTTTCGGATTTCGAAGCATGGATTCCTAAATTATATTTAATATAGGTCCTCTCCTAGGGGTAAAGGCTTTAATGGGTGTTTAATCCTCCTATGTAGGCCTCCTTATAAGAGTGTGCCCTAATTCCATATAAAAGAGAAGCTTTCTCTCTCATTTTCGCTAAGAACTATCAACTAAGTCTTCTAAGCATTCAAAAGGTGAATACTAAGTTCTCTATTGAAGCCTATGCATCCTTGAGCAATTGAGAAACATAATCAAGCAAGAATTCAAGCAAGAATTCATTCATTCAAGTATCCATTTTCATGAAGGAGATCCATTGGAGGCCATTGAAGGATTGAAGCTACAAAGTGCCCTTTTGGTGATCTCTCCATCCACCTTCTTCCAAGCCTATTCCAAATTCAAGAACCCATTCAAGACTTGGTGTTGGAGATCTATGAGCAAGAGATTGAAGAGACCCTACCTTTCTACATTATACATTTAAAGCATACTTGTGGATTCAAGGAATCCGCCACAAGGACTCTTTCAAGCAAGGTGAATTTATGCATTTACTTTGTCCATTTCTGCAATTTCAATTACATATATTTGAGGTTAATTCCAAAATCGGGGTTTGACCAAGGCAAACCCCATCCCCACAACAAACAATCTCCTTTTTCTTGTAGGTACAGGTACAGAACAGTGGATTTGAACCCAGATCTGGATACCCTTTTCGGCAAACTTTCAAGATCCGTGAACAGAGTCACTTTCAGATCTGTGCAGGTTAGGGTCGACATTATTGGGTCAGGGTTGACATTTGTGGGTCAAGGTCAACCTTTTTCATAAGATGACATCAGAACAAAAAACAATTTCTGGGTTTTGTTCGTCTCTGCATTCCAGTTCAGGATCAACTGTCATTTTTTCCAGAAACTCAATACAAACCCCAAAAAATAGCATTCTTTGATCTGGAATATTTCAAGGTTAGTACATTTCTCCTACTTCTTCAATTACTATCATATATCATTTCTATACATATAGTTAACAGAATTTAAGTTATCTCTCTTGTTATTCTCCTTTCCAAATAGTTTATTCATTTATGCATTAGCCCTTCCTTGGGGTTGATCAACTTGGATCTCCCATTTGTGCATTTGAGGATAAAGGGAATATCTTATCTTCTCCTTAATCACAATTTCAATACTTAATCAATATAATTAAATTAGGGTTAAGGAATTCAATACATTGTAGGCAACTTAAAGGACAATTTACATATCAATGCATTACATTTCAAGATAATCAATCAACCCTTCTTAATACATTACATGTTCTTAATAAACACATCTTTATTTCAATCCCCTTTACAATTTTATATGTACAATCCCTCCATCATTTATTACCAACATTTTCATATTGTACAGTAACATGTTCTCCTTGTTTTGAATAAGTAATCTCGGGTACATTGTCGTTGTTTTCACAGTGGATAAGCATGGCAGGAAACAAGGATAGTGAACAATGGTAGCATAACTGACACAATTTCTCTAGGTGTGCAGTTAAATAAACAAATGGATGCAAATCAAGAATCTGTTGCGGATCGCATGGTAGGAAAGTGAAACACAAGGACAGTTAAGAGGGATAGAAGAACTATTAGAGTTACTCTAGGTGTGCACTACACAAAACAAGTTGATGTACATCAAGAATTTGTTGATGTTCCTACTGGCAATGTACTAGTGGACGCAACAATAGGTAGTGGAGTGGAGGTTAACACAAGTAACATTTTCCATCCACCCCCATTATCAAAGTGGACACAAGAGAACATGGAGGCTGTTGTTACAAGCATAGAAAATGGTGAGATTTCAATCATGGGTGCAACAAAGAAGTGGCCCAAAAATAGTCCTCACTGTTGAAGAGGAGGAAGAAGTTGTGGAATGGTGTAAGTCCATGGAAGATATGGGGAAAGGGCTGGAAGTTAGGCACTTGTAGTCAAATTTTGACTAGATTACTGCATGAAGGGTTAACCCTTTCACAGATGGAATGTCGAGCAGATTGTGGTGGCACGGTTTTAGACATCGCCATAAGGACTTGTCAATTAGAAAAATAGAAGGTCTGGATACAGACAGGGCTATAATGGTTCACCTTATTATTGTAGCATGTTTCTATGACAACTTGGAATGCATAAACAACCTTAACAATTATGGGTCTAGCATAATTTGGAACTGCGATGAAATGGGTGTGCAAGCTGGAAGGAACTGTGGTATGTGAGTAATTGCATGTAGGGGAACAAGATGTGTCCCACATCTAATCTCAAAAAGTAGGGAGTGGATTTCTTTCCTTGCCTGTGTGAGTGTTGTTGGTTTGAGCATACCCAAATTTTACTTGTTCAAAGTGAAGAGGCATATTAAAAATTACATTGTCAATTGCAAGCCGGGGGTGTGCATGGAAACATAGGAACATGCATCGATGAAAAAGTAACTATTTTTGAATTGGTTGGAACAATTTTTAAGAAACATCCCTGGTGGAGTGTCCCCCTCAAATGAGGCGCTTCTTATATTTGATGGTCACGGTAGTCATGTGGCATTTAATACTATTGAGCAAGCAAGACATCTAGGAATAGACCTTCTCACACTTCTTACACATACCAGCCATAGGTGTCAACTATTGGATGTGAGTGTGTTTTCACCTTTCAAAACATACTTCAAACAATAGAGGAACCTGTGGTTGGTCAATAAACCTCACTTAGAAATTGGTTGCAAAGAATTGGCAACTCTGGCCAACAAAGCATTCAAGCTAGCATTGACTCCTGCCAATATAATTAGTGGGTTTCACAAGACATGCATATGGCCTTTGAACAAGGATGCGTTTGTTGAAGACAATTATTCAATTGTGTATTTTCATTGATTTTATACATGCATTTACACTTATGTAATGATGCTACACAAATCTCTACATTCAGACCGAGCACAGTTGGTGAATGCAAAGAGTTTTTAGTGTTGACCGAGATCACTCGAGTATTGAAGATGTTCAGTATTAACCGAGTCACTCGAGAAATTCAGTCATGGTCAGGCATTAAATAAACTCAGTGTTAACCGAGTTGATTATTCAGTGTCAGTCGACTAACAATGGTTTACATTCTATAATTAATTGGCTATATGAGGCTGACTGAATTGTGATTTATTACTTATTTAGAAGTATATTCAAGCTGACTTGACAGGGCTTATCATATATATGAAAGGTCAAGTTTGGATTGAAATGCAAGTGTGTGTAAAGCTGAAGAGAAGCAGAAGTGTGGAATTTTTTGATATGAAGAGTGAAGGAAAAATCAGATGGGATTCTGATTGAGTACAGAACACTCGAAGCTGCAATAGAATATTTGATCAGAAAGGCTCCAGTTATATTCAAAACAAAGATCTGAATCAGAAAAGATAGTTGCTTACACATACAGGTCAATTCATTGTTACTTTCTAACAATTGTGGCAGTGATCTCAAATCTCTTAACAGAGTAGACTTAACAGTCTTTTTGTAAATCCTCTCACAAGGTAGCATTTCTATGTTGAAGTGTTGAAGAACTCTAATAAGGCCACTCCTCACAGGATGATTTAAATCCTCTAACAGGGTCTCACCTAATAGTGTGTTTTTGTAACCTTTAACAAGGTTGGCTCCTAATAGGGCTCACTTCAAAAGAGTGAAAAATAGTAACTAGTTACATTGGTGGTTTTTCCCATATTGGGTTTCCATGTTAAATCTTGGTGTCACCTGTGTATATGTTATTTTTTTCATGTTTTATGTTTCAACACTTAATCACTAAAGTATAATTGCATTGGATATCATAAAGACTTCTTTATCACCCGAGTTACAGAAGAATATCTTAATTAACCAAGTAACAGTGTTATATTGTTTAATACATCTAAGGGACAAGGGATTTATTTTGGAGTAACTGAGTCACCCCTCCCTCTCAGTTACTTATCTCATTTCCAACAATTGGTATCAGAGATGTAAGTGCTTTTAGAAAAGGTTTCAAGGCCTAAGATAAAGATCATAGATGTCTTATAGAAGGGAGATCCCAAAGCTAAACAAAGACAAATTCCTTGCATGGAAAGAGATGACGAAACTACATCTATCTACTATTGGAGATGCTGGTTTGGAATTTTCGGACAACAAATATGTAGAACCAACAGGGACTATGACTGTGGAACAGTTGATGGAAAGGAAGCTTCATAACATAATGATGATTGATATAGCTTCTTCACTCAGATACTCAGAATTTGATGAAGTCAGGGACTTCCCTAGGGCCTATGATATGTGGAAGAAATTATAGGACATTCATGGAGGAGATGCAAATGCAAAGAGAGCCAAAGAAGAAAGTCTTTGAGGACAATTTGACCAGATGAAAATGAAAGAAGGAGAAGACATTACAAGATACAATGAAAGAATCAAGAAGATTGTGAGTGCCTTCAGAGCTGTAGGAGGTGTTAGTACTCTCAAATTTTGGAGAAATTTAGAGTGACTATACTGAAAATTCCTCTAAGGCAAGATGAATAACCCCTAAAAACTTGCGGAGAATCCTCACTTTGAACACATGCAAAAAGAGGCCTGATAATTTTTGCAAAAAACCACATGGAAGAAATGTTCCCCACCTTTCATTTGGCATATGCAATGGTTTCCCACCCTCAGATTTCAGTTTGGACATGTTTTGGAGATGGCCATTTGGAGGTGCTTGTCTAAATCTGTATTTTTGCCCAAGTGTCAGTTTGTTGTAGCAGGCCCTGTTTGCATTTGAATGTCTTGTATTCTATTAAGTTTCATGGCCCACCATTTCGGGATTGTTTAGTTTATATATCAAAGAAATTATGTTCTAGAGCTCAATCCATTTCAAATCCGTTTGATAGGTCTTCCAATCCCTCAAAGTTGGTCTTCCAGAATTGTCTCATTTCTTTGTTTTACCCCGATTTCTGAGTAGCCCTGTTTGACCAATTGTAACTTTTGACCTTGTGACCTAACTGAAATGATTCCTTTTGTATCGTATTATAAAGGTCAAATAATTATTATATCTCCATATTTAGGTCATGATGAATCCCTTTGGTCAATTTGCTAAGTTCATTCCGTTTGCATTTTCTATCAATTTGCCAAATGGTCAAATGCAGAATTGCAGAATGACCTACTTTGAGGTCTTGCAAATGTGTATCCAGATGAATGCCTTGGATAATTGATTTTTCCCTCATATTGTAAGCATGGATTTGTACCTACCTGGAGATTTGCAGACTTCTACCAATCTGATTGATCACTTTTCTTTGCCGATTCCAAACCCAATTTATGCATATCTGCTGTGTTTTGGTTCAGAAAATGTTTTAGGTGTTGACTTTACACATTAATATATTTTGATCCATGGATCATCAAAGCAAGTTAGTGATAGTTTCATGATCCTTGTATGAAACTAAATCTATTACCGAGGTTTTAAATCATGAGGGTTTTTGTTGGTTGAGTTTTCAAAGTAAAAAGCAAAGAGGTTTTGTGCAGATTAACAGTGTTTTCAGAATTGCACTTTACTGAATTGCCTTCTTCAGAGGTTGGTAATTTCTTGTCAGATGATTATTTTAGAATGAGGATCATTTACCTATACTCTGTATGTTAAAGTGTGTTGCCAGGATCGGGCTTGGGCCTCAAGGCAAGTTTTTGTATTGTTTGCAAAGGCCGATCCGGTTGAGATTTATGTTGTTTTGGCATTTGCACTTATGCAATATTCAGAATTGCTATCTTTTGATCAGTTACTCAAGGCATGTAGAATTAGATCCAAAAAATTCCTTTGGCCCATGTAATCACATAACAGAAGAGGGTGTAGATTTCCGATTGTATGAAAATGTGATGTTTTCTGATCATTTTTTTGGATCAGTTCCAGAGGCCAGTTGCCATTATTTGGATCAATCTGCAGAAATGATAAAATAAGTGTAAATGCCATCATTTGATTCTTTATGGTCTAGCTACATAATTTTTTATACTGAGGATATGAAAGTATAGACAAGAGTCATCGTGGCAGTTTTCATCTACCTTATCACTAATTTGAATAAGATTCTGGAAATGACATTAAAAGGAAAGATAGTTATAAGAGGTAATTATTATAACTACTAAAGTGAGAGCTTTGTCCCATCTTGTGCACATCCATTAAAGCATATGAGATGCTTGACAGAGCAAGTCATAAATATTTGTAACTTTACTTATGCTCAGCTCAACATGCATGTACATATAGAACCATAGATAGTGCAACAAGGCTTTTTGATAGAATGTCTCAAAGAGGCTCATCTCGATGTCAACAGAGGATTGCAATTGGTGAACGTCCAAGCTCAGTATGGGTATGAGATAAGTCATGAAGTTTGATGAGAGCAAGATCTGCACAAAATGGGAGTATTTAAACAGGTATGTATGTAGATGTGGAAACACAATTAAGGCACCCAAATGATTTGGCAAACTGTCTGAAAGAGAAATATGGATTCATATACAAAGCTAATGAACTGATTGATAACTTTAAAAGGCCAGCGCATGTTTTGAAAGAATGGAAACTACACATTGTCTTGAGTATGAAGGTTGCACATTGTTTCTCAGAATGACTGCACAGTATAGAATGGAGGATACTGAAATAGAGTTAGAAAACATTCAATGAAAATATTTATACATAATTTCAAAGCTCTCCTATGCAGGAAGTCTTATGAATAGACTTTGATAAACATTTCAAATGCTAAGGGAATGATGAGAATCTATTTACCTAAGCTTGCAAATTACCTTAAGTTTTTTAAATAACATTCCACATTGCACATTGCCAAAATGTTGCGCAAAAGGTAGACAAGGAGAGTCTATGCAGAAGCTTGGACATTAGTAAATTGTAAAGTGGTGAATCCAAAATGCATTGCCTATTAAGTGAGAGAAAGAGGCCTTCACAATAAACCAAATGTTGTGCAACATTGAAATGAAGGTTTTTATTTTAAAACTTTAAAGTCTAATCAAATAAGCATTGGCATGTGTTTTAAATAAAATGGAGGGTTGCGCAGTATAGAGTGGAGGGCATTTTGAAGTTCAAAGTTTTCAAATGCAAAGTCTACGCAGCCCACTGGTAGAGGACCCAACACATTGGGGAGCAACAAACAAAACAAAGATAGATTCTATTAGTGTTGCGCAGGTGTAAAAATAGATCTCCGCAACCCTTCCAAAATCCTCCCTTACCCGTGTTGAAGGGAAAACAAATCACATGAATTGTTTTTAAAATCTCAGAAAGTTGCGCATAGTATTTGGACTCTTGCGCAACGCATAAATAGAATTTGAAATTTGTGAAGAGTTTGATAAATGTGGCCATGCAATACACAAGAGGAAGCTGCACTGGAGTTTGAATAGGAGCAGTGTATTTTTCCAAGTGACAGGTGTAACACCCAGAGGAAGGC
This sequence comes from Thuja plicata, assembly GCA_018584345.1. Classification (NCBI taxonomy): domain Eukaryota; kingdom Viridiplantae; phylum Streptophyta; class Pinopsida; order Cupressales; family Cupressaceae; genus Thuja; species Thuja plicata. The sequence goes on along the minus strand of MU228133.1, from coordinate 144,015 downwards.
ATCAATGCAGAGAAGATCAGCATATATTTTTGGAAGAGGATGTTCTTAAAAATAAATAAATTAAAACCAATACAAAGCACAAGATGTCTGCGCAGCATTTTGGGTGGAGAGGAGGTTGCTAGCGTGAGTTGGAAGGCCATAATAGTACAATATATGTATTTTTTAGAAGACCAGAAAATAAAGGAATGCCTTATCTATGTTGGAAACAAAAGGGAAGATAGCTATCCCACATGCAATGGGTGTGTTAGTTCCTTTTCTTGCTGATATGAAAAATACTCTCAGAGAGCTTGCTCTATCTATCCCAGACACTGACCAGGCAAGATGCAGAACAACAGAAACAAGGTTTTAAAACCTCCTACACTTTGAGCTCCACAAACTCGAGCGGGAATACCCTTCTATCTTAGAATAATGAAAATCACTGAGTTATTCCAATTAACTATGGATGAAATTACAGGGTTTGGTTGCTGTAACTTTTATTGAAAATAGACCAGACAAAAAGTAAAGATTAATTTTAATAGTGATAGTCACTTGATTTAATGGAAATAGACCAGTGCTTAATCCTAGGGTATGGAGTCACTTATGGACCATTTTAACCAGCTTGATTATGAACATGAACTTGACACAACTACAACATCTGACATAAACACAGATATACCTTATATATCTATCTCAACACACTTAACAAGTTAATTCATCAAATTCATTTTATACCTTGAATCTTATTAAAACATTCCTAAGGCATTTTTATTCTTTCCTTGAAAGAACCCTAGAAGTATTTCATAATCTGCCTGACAGACATATAAATTGAAAATTCAATCTAAATAAAATTCAAAACACTAAAATGAAGACATAATACTCATCATATGCTTCAGAAACTGTTAATTGGATTTTATTCAAAATCAGAATTGCTTGCTACATTGAATAAAAATTCTCCAAAAACCTAATGTATTGGTCTTAAACCAGAGTTTACAATTATATTTTGCATTCTCAAAAATAAAATGGCTATCTCCTTTCCCAGTAGTCTTGGAATCCTTTTATAATTAAGGATGCAACAAGCTACCGACTTACTAGGAAAGATTTACAAAGTCTTTTGCAACAACCTTGCAATAGACAAGAAACAAAAATTTTCAACAGAACACAGGTGGCAGCTATTGGCAAAGTCTGAACAAGGTTTGTTGTTGTTGTTGACAATGTCCTCCTCATCCTTTCAGCTTTGCCTCCCACCTGTTTACCTCTTTGGTGGTGGGCCAATCAAAGGTCTTTTCTTCCTCTAGCTTTGCAACAACTTCTACCCATCTGGCATCCATGGCAGTTCTGGCCTCAGAAACAAACTTGGCCATATCTCTCTCGATTTTGAAAAGGTTATCAATCAGTTCATTGCAATATTGGGCATTTGTATCCTTTTCCAAACATTGCTTTATATCCTGATCTGCTAGTATAGTGTCAAAACTAGCTACCCAATCTGATTGTGCTTTCAAAGCACCTATTTCATCATAAATTTTTGGGATCAATGGTGGACATTGATGACCAAATAGCTGCAACTTGTTGTTTATTAAATCAGATTTGCCATTGAAAAAGGCAAAGGTATCATTCAGCTTACTAACCATCTCAATGGTATCTGTTACTTTATCTGGGAAATCATCACTATACAACATGGCCATTTTTAACTTATCCAAAATTCTTTCCTTCCCTGACCATAATTTGAAAGCAGGATCTAAGAAAACCATAGCTTCTACAACTGTCTTTGAGCCTTCTTGTAACGAGCCATATAGTGTATACACTATGTTAGTTTTTTGTTTTAAAACATCAATTCTATGCTGCAATATGAGCAATATGACAGACATAGCATTTATGCCATGTTCCTATGATACATCCTTTGATTGTGTTTTTGTCAATGCAGAGTCTTCCTTAACTCCTTTGACAACATCTGTCACAACTTTAGCCACCTCTTCAAGGGTTGGAGTTTTTTCCCTTTTACTTTCTATTAATTCCTCTTTCAACTTAGCAATTTCCTCTTCTAATGTGTGGTTATGGACCACCACTTCTTCATGTTTCTTTGCCAGGGCCATCATTTGGCCAAAAGTTATCTCATACCTCTTAGATAGGTCATCGACTTTTGCCAAGTTCATGAATGAAACCTGTGTCATTAACTGAGCTATCTCAGTATCTAAAGTATTTTGCAGATTCCATATCATCCTATCTACCCTTTTCTCTTCTTTGATGGTCATGACTAAGGGTTTCTATGTGGCAGGAGCTAGTGACCATATTTCCAGGGTTTTGGATTTAGGATCAAATCCTGAGCCTTTCAAAACTTCATCCATTTCAAACTCTATTTTTAACAGAGGATCTTCTTGCCTCCTGATTTGATCAATAATGAAAGTGGACTGTAAGTCCCAACCAGGCATCAACATTACACCACTATTCTATACCAGTAGCCTGGCTTGTTCCACAGTGATCTTTTCACTCTCAGGATCATAATCCTGGAGTGTTTGTACAATTTCCTCATTCTTATATGCATTCTCTTCTTCTGCAGTCAGCTCTTGTCTCAAATTCTTTTGTTTCAATTTAACCAAGAAAGTCTTGAATTATTCAGACTTTATGAACTCATCATCTTTCATGAACTCATTGGCCATCATGACCCTCTCATCATCCTTTTCAAATAATACCATATGATTATCTCCTTGGCCCTCAGCCTCAGGCTCCTTCTGTAATTGTCTCCTCAATTTTTTGAAATATTTACCATGCTCTAAGATCATGGCCTTGGCCATGCTTTTCCTACCCTGCACCATCTTGTGCTCTTTCTTATATTTCTTCCTCGGTGGCTCTCTGTCCAAAGTAGCCTCTTCACCTGCCTCTTCCTCTTCATGTTGTTCTTCTTTTTGTTGTTCCTCCTCATATTTTTCTTGGTGTTCTTGGTCATGTAGTGCAATTGGAATTGGGGACCCTTTAGATTGTGCATCTTTAGCACTAAATTGTGGCACTTGTGCCATTAGAGTTTCATAGGACTTGAGCATTTCCTCTATCCTTTGAAAATATGGGAGATCAGGGAAAAAACCAGAGAATGAATTATCTGATTCTTTCCACTCAAATTCTTCTCTTAGGAGGTCATTCCACTTCCTTCTCATGTCCTGTACTTCATGTTTATTTAGTTTTTTCCTCACAACATCCTCGTCATCCAATGTCTCATGGTCTCTGATTTTCTGCCAAGGAGTCATTCTTTTTAGGGTTGTTTGCACAAACTTCTCTGGATCAGAGAACCTAGCAATTTCTGCAGACATTCTGTATTGCTTCAAGAAATCATTTATCAGATCAAAAACCCTTTTTCCAATGGAGAATTCAAAACCCATCCACAATCTGGGGATAAAAGTTCGCTTCTTATGCCCCTCTAGAAATTCCTTATATACCCAAGTAATTTGCCAGATAAATTCTAAGAATGCAATCCTAGGAGGAACAAACTTGGGAAGAATGTGAGGAGGCTGAGTACAACCATATACTCTAATGATAGTAATGTAATAAAAAAAGAAGAAATCAGCCCAATTGTGAGAGATAGGCCAATTTGGGACATACTCCCAAGGTCTCAAAATCTTTCTAACCTCAAAAGGAAGCCTGTGCATGTCTGTTCCTAACAAATTAAAAATTGGATCCACAATCCAGTTGCAGAAGCATACAAATGATGAGTTGATAGATGAACTGTCCCATACCTGAGTCCATCTTTGGATTGGTGCATCTACACCATACTCTGAGACAAAAAATCAAGCTCTTTATCCATTGATGCTCTGTTATAATACAAAATCATGTACATCAGATTAGAGTAATGCTTAAAAGTAGGTGATGGAGTATCTGACTGTATTTCTAATAATGCAGCATGGATAGCATCAACTATATATCCAACATAGTCATAATCAGTGTTAACCTTTGGGTGTTGGATGTTCATGGCCATCATAATTAATTCTTAAGACACTGTGGAATCTCCATCAAAACCTAGAACCCTACTTAAACCATAGACTGTGCATTTTAAATAATGATGAAACAGGGATAAGTCAAAAGGTGGCTTGAAATTATCTAGAATTTTCACCAGGTGCCTATCTACTCTGGGCATGAACTTAGGCATTTCATATTGCTTAATCAAATGCTCTCTTTTGACATAATCTGCCTTAATCTTCTTCAAATCAATGTCTGTGCATAATGCACCAGTTATTCCAAATACCTTTGCCACTGACCTTCTATCTATGGAAACTAGGGTTTCTTTATTTCTTTTCCTTATTACCCTAGCTACTGGGCAGTAGTTTTTGGCTAATTCCTTAATAAGACCTATGTCAACATAAACATCAGGCACGATCAATTTTTCCATATTCAAATCCCACAGATTACAAATTAGGATTGGTTTGATCCTATTATTCTAGAAATAATGAAACAAAGTACTACCAGAATAATTTGGGGTTACCGGATTTTTGTATTGACACCATTTGTCGTTCCATTCATCCCAATTTGCGTTGTTTATATTCAGAGTTCCAGGCAGAAACTCAGCAAATTCTTCCATATACTTCTTCAATGTGACCTCTTTCTTCTTCTAAGACCCTTGCAAGGTAGCGGGAACAATAGCTTGACTCATCCTTCCTTTTGAATTTTACTATCTCAGATAAAATATTCCAGACCAACAAGCCTTTTTTCTCTTCGCAGAAAATCTCAGGGTGCAGAAATGAGAGTTGTATAGAATAAAACTCAATCATTCAAACTTATAACCATCAAATCCTATGTCTTGTCCACTTGAATGCTAAATTATTTGCAGTTGCAGTGTCATGAAATCATCACTTTGTCACTAATGCTACCATTAATTTGCACTATTTGATACTAGCTAGAACAGAGTGTACATTTTCCTCGCTTTTTACACTCATAAGCCTGAAACTAGCCACTTGTCAATCTGGTGCCAACCCACTGAACTTTACTCATACTCATAATAGTCTTTGCAAGTGAGCGATGTGACCTTTTATTTTTCCTTATCGCACACTCACTGTCTGTTTCTACCTTGGTTTTCATCTTCTGCGGGTGAGCGATGACCTAATTTGCATTCCATCAGTTGGCAGTCGCATACTCGCTATCTTTCTACCCTTTGCTTTTATTCCATGCGAGTGAGCGATATTACCTTTTCTTCAACCAGTCGCACATTCGCTGCTCAACATTTGGCTTCATCTAAATCTTCGCGAATGAGCGAATACATACCCATCTCTTAATCATTCCACAATCGCATACCCACTGGCTTTCAAATCATTGTTTTTGGATCTGAGCGAGTGAGCGACTTTCATTTTTATCATGCACTTTACCTGGTCGCTCACTCGCGCTGCAAAACACTTCAACTTATAACACTAGCGAGTGAGTGATGACCTTTGTTCTTCATTCAGTCGCAAACTCGATGTTGAAAAATCTCTATGGCCTAATCCTTCACAGCTGAGCGAGATTCTGTATTAAAATTCCCTTATCACACACTCGCTGACCCCTTTTTCTTTTCTCAAATCTATGAGTGGTTGAGCGACGGTCGCACTTTTTCCCATCGCGCACTCGCGAACTTGAAAACTTAACCATATCACTGACTGCAAGTGTGCAGTTGCCAACCTTCCTTCTTCAATCGCATACTCACTAACAACTTTCCTTTTGCCTTTGTTCATGGGCAAGTAAGCAATATCCCTCTTCTTTTCCTTATCGCACACTCGTGAGCTCACTTTTTCAAACTTCAAAGCATCAGCGAGTGAGCAAGGTGATAAATGATCTCATAATCGCCTGCTCGCAAACTTTTTAAAACCTTGAAAGATACTTCTGCGACTGAGCGGCGAGCTTTCAACTAGTAACTTATGCATGCGCTTATCGCTTCCTCGCACTACAAAACACAGATAAGTTAAAACTTGAGCGAGTGAGCGACCTCTACAACCTGACTTCCTCGCATAGTCGCTAACTTAAAAGACAAACATGGAAACCTAACGCGAGTATGCGACTACTTCATTTTTAACAAGGCTTGCTCGGTCCTGGAGCATAAAGTGAACAACGTAACATTAAAGCGACTACGCAACACACAAGATTTTTTGTCATTGTGGACTCACTAGACTTGCTTTTAAAAAAGTTAATTCCTCGCGAGTGAGAGATAAAAAGAACCATTCCTAACCCGCTCAGTCACGAACTCATAACCTGACTTCAAAAAAACATCGCGACTACGCGACTTACATCTGATAACACCCAAACCTCTCACTCGCACAAATGATCATGACTTGACATAATTTTACCGCGACTGCGCAATTTTACAATCTGATGACTCGTCGCCCGCTCGCACAACTTGAAAACATGCTAAAAGACCAATGCAACTGAGCAACAAATACTTAAAACAGAACACAATTAATGAATTTTGACCCTTTAAGCATAGTAAGACATGGGATTTAAACCAGAAAGTGCGGGAAAATAGTCAATGCTAGAAATTTGAAAATTTTCTTGGTATAGTGCTAACAGGGTGACACAATTTTTAGTGTTTAAATATGAGAACACTTATGTTAAGATGTAAAGAAGAAGCCAAGCGGCTCTTGGCGGGCCCTTGGCAGGAGGAATATAGTGCATGGTGGGCCCCACTAATTTTGAACAAAAATGCATAAGAAAGCCTTAAAAATTCAAACTGATTTGTCCCACATTCATCCGAAAATGGGAAATTCTAGTGTTTATAAGAAAGAATGCAAACATAGTAATATGAAGTTGAAGTGGAGGCTCTATCCACAAGCTCAAGTGACTCATGCCTTAGTTTCACTGCCCAGACGACAGGCAAGAAAATTTTGCAAGATTAATGCCAGATAGAGGTGATGACGTGTGGCAGACACATGGTGACCAGTCGCTCACTCGCATTGGAAAGAGGAGGTTGCAAAAGTGGCTTGTGATAGAGCTCATCGCGCAGTCACGCTGATTCGATGAGGTCCTAGAAATGGCGCACGGGTGAGAGAATGAGCTTGTCGCGCGGTCGCGCAGGACCTAACGCTCAATCGTAGACCCAAGAATGCCTAGTCGCGTAGTCACGCATGTTTTCTCAAGTGATGAAAAAGGCACGCGAGTGGGTGACTCAACTCGTCGCCCACTCGCTCAAGGTTTGCAATGAAGTTCAAAAGTGACACGACTAAGCGATCAATGCTAGTCGCGCACTCGCAGGGGATGCAGAGATGGATTTTTAGAGTAAATTAGAAGATGCCGCTTGGCGAAATCTGGTGACTTGCACAGAAAAAGGGCAGAAAAGAGATAAAATAATATATGTGCAACTAAATTAAAATCTTTCCATAGTTCAAACTTTATTATAATCTGCATTTTCAAAATTGTAATTGAATATGCATGAGAAAGGAAGTTTGTTTTCATGGTTAAATGACCAAATTTTATCAGAAATATGAAATGTCATATATCATCGGAAAGGTCTTGAAGAGAGGATTCTGATTTTACAGACAATTTGAGAGTAGATCAAATCAGATTTTTGCAGTTAAAGAAAGAAGAAGTTGCTGATATTTTAGGAGAAGGAAAGGTGTCAGTGACATAATTTGTTTTTCTCATTCTACTATATCTCATATTCTTCTCAATTGTACAGGGATGGTGAAATTAATGTTGCAAGGCAGCTTTCTGATTTTGTGTGTCTGGTTTTGAGTTCTTTGTTGTGTAAATGTATTGAATCAGAAGTTTTTAATGAAAAGCAAATGGAATCCCTTTCCAGTATTTGTTTGATGTCTTTGTGTTTGATCCTGAATCTTTGTGCATAAATTTTTAAGGCATTTTAGTGCACTAGTTACAAGGTAATTGTGAATTTGTGTTTTAGTTTCTTTCAAGGAAAGAGTAAATCTTATAGACAAGTTCAGAGGTTTCAAGGTTTCACATGAATTTGATGTCCAGGTGTAGGAGTGAAAAGAATGACTTGTAAGGCACTCTATTTGGGTCCTATGTGTTTGGAGTTAGAGGGTTTTCTATAAATGTATTTTTATATGACTCTGTTGCTCAATAGAAAAGGCACTAATCTCTGCTCCTTTATGCAGTTGTCATCATCAATCCATAAAATCAAATCAGTTTACTTTTCTATTTAAAGAGTTGTAAATGATTGTTATACCAAGTGTAATGGGCATGAATCCATCCCATGATTCATTGAAAGAAGTGAATCTAATAGGTACACCCTCCTGAGCCTTTGAACTCGAAGTGTAGGAGGATTAGTTTGATCCTTGTTAATTAGCCTTTTCTTTGACAAGGTCAGGAAAAAATGCTAACAAAAGGAATAATTGAAGATACAATAGTGGTTAGCAAGGTATTAAGAACTTTACTTCCTATCTATGCTATTAGAGTTTAGACTATTCAAGATATAAGGTGCAATAAGGATATAACTCTAGATACATTAGTTGGAAGGCTTACAACTTTTGAGCTGGACAACTTTGACAATTATTCTCCTAGCTCTAGAAATCTCGAGTCTACATTCAAAGCTAAATTAAACCTTGGTAAGAAGGATAGATACTCAAAAGGAAAGCAGATTGAAAGTGATAGTGATGATGAATCTGATGATGAAGATCTAGATATCATTGAAGCATTACTTGCAAGGAGAGCTGCCGAAGGTAAATACAAAGGTAAAATGTCATTGATTTGTTTCTCATGCAATGAGGTTGGTCACATTGCTGCCAAGTGTTCTAACAAAAAAGACAAAGATGAGAAAAAGTTCAACAAGTACAAAGGCAAGAAAGATTTCAAGAACTACAAGAGCTACAAGGACAAAGGTAAGAAGTCTTGTTATATTTCTAAGGATTCTGACAATGATGAAGAAGAAGATGAAATTGTTTATATTGCTATTGAGGATGAGTCAGATAAAGAAGATGAAAAGACAACACTTTTCTCACATATCAGTAAAAATGACACATGGATAATTGATAGTGATTGTTCTCATCACATGACTGGTGATAAGACAAAATTTGAACATCTTGAACACTATGATGGTGGGAGTGTCAGTTTTGGGAATGATGAACCCTGCTATGTGAAAGGAAAAGGTTGCATTGCTCTGACAGAAGGAATCAAATGTGATAATGCTTATTGGGTTGAAGGACTAAGGAGAAATATAAGCAGTGTGGCACAACTAAACAACATTGGCTTAAAGGTAGAATTCATGAATGGTAAGGCCAAGCTCCTAGATGGTAAAGGGAACCTAGTTGGAACTGGCAGGAAAACAAAAGGTAATCTATTCTATCTTGATCTCATTGAAGTTTCATGCTTCATTGCACAAGTAGAAGAAAGTTGACTATGGCATAAAAGGTTGTGTCATGTAAATTTTGATAATCTAGTAAACATAAACAAGAACAAGAGAGTTAGAGGTATTCCTATTTTGAAGAAACTCGATTTAGCAATATGAAAACAATGTCAAATCGGAAAGATGAGAAAGACAAGTTTCAAGAGCAAGAATTACAATACTGATGAAATCTTGGAATTGGTACACACTGACCTTTGTGGACCAATTGGAACAAAAATCTATACTAGAGAGAAATATTTTATTTTGTTTGTTGATGATCATTCTAGAATGATGACAGTCATGTTTCTCAGAGAAAAATCAGAAGCCTTTCAAAAGTTTAAATGGTATCTTTCAAGAGTTGAAAAGGAAATAGGAAAGAAACTAAAATGTCTAAGATCTAACAGAGGAGGAGAATTCATTTCTAATGAGTTCAATGAATTATGTAATGAAAGAGGAATCAAAATCTAGGTATCTACCCCGGTGCACCACAACAAAATGGACTAGCAGAAAGAAGAAACAAATCCATTATGGATTGTGCCAGAACCCTAATGATTGAAAAGAATGTTGCTGTCAAATACTGGAAGGAGGTCATCAGCACTATAGTGTTCACCTTGAACCAAGTTCAACTAAAGAAAGGTAGTAACTAGAAACCTTTTGAATTATGGTATGGCTATAAACCTAATGTTCATTATTTCAAAGTATTTGGAAGTAAATGTTACATCTTGAAGGAGGCAAGAAATGGAAATTTTGATGCAAAAAGTGATGAAGGAATATTCCTAGGTTACTCATGTAAAAGAAAAGCATACAAATGTCTGAATCTTACTACTCATAAAGTCATAGAAACTGTACATGTCAAGATTGATGAGTTTGAAAAAAAATGTGAAAAGCAGAGCAGTAAAGAGCCTGAAGACTATAGGAACTTTGTGTATCATGAACCTGATACAATGCCTATGACTCAAGCAATGGCGATTGGATAGCAGAACTGTCAACCACTGAATATACTAACACAAACTGTACAACCTGAGTTGCAAATTGTGCAGCCTGAGCTGTTGGTAGAAGAGACCGAGTCACAGACAGAGGGAACTGAGTCTTAGACATAGGGACCCGAGTCACAAACAAAGGGACCCGAGTCACCAACAGTGGGACCCAAGCATCAGACAAAAGAACAGGAAAGAATGTTTGAGAATGATAGACCTAGTGGATCAAGTCTAGAATCAAGAATGAAGGATCCAGTACTTTCTAGATATGTTAGAAGGCATCATGCACCTGAGAAAATAATTGGAGATCAGACAGAAAGTGTAATGACAAGGAACAAAATCAAAGGTACCTGTTTACTAAGTGAATTTGAACCTAGAACTGTTAAAGATGTATTAAATGATGAAATTTGGATAGAGGCAATGAATGAAGAAATTGAGCAGATTGAGAAGAACAAAACTTGGACTCTTGTGCCTAGGCCAAAGGACAAGAATGTGATTGGAACCAAGTGGGTTTTTAGAAATAAGATGAATGAAAATGGTGAAGTTTCTAGAAACAAGGCCAGACTAGTTTGTAAATGATATGCTCAAGAAGAGGGTATTGATTATGGAGAAACTTTCACTCCTATAGCAAGACTTGAAGGAGTTAGAACTATTCTAGCATATGTTGCACATAAAGGATACAAAGTGTATCAAATGGATGTGAAATCTTCATTTCTGAATGGAATCCTAGAAGAAAAAGTCTACATTGAACAACCTGGAGGATTTATTGATCCTAGCAGAAGGAATATGGTTTTCAATCTGCACAAAGCATTGTATGTACAATAGCAAGCGCCCAGAGCCTGGTATGAAAGACTGCATGGTTACCTAGTAAATATTGGATTTCAGAGAACCAATGATAATAGTATCTTGTACATCAAAGAAGGACCACAAAACAAAATATTATTAGCAGAGATATTTGTTGATGACATATTATTCACTGGATATGATGACTTATGCAAAGCATTCTCTATAGCTATGAGTAAAGAATTTGAGATGTCTATGTTTGGTGAGATAAAATTCTTCGTTGGATTACAAGTTCATCAAACAAAGGATGGTATCTACATTACTCAATCAAAATATATCAAGGAGATACTCAAGAAATTTGGAATGGAAGATTCCAAACCTGTTGGAACACCCGTGTGTACAGGACAAAAATTATCTAAGGATGATTATTCAAAGGAGGTAGATCAGACCAACTACATATCCATGATTGTAAAATTGCAATATGTTGTTCACACCAAACCTGATATTACATTAACAGTTGGTATTGTTGCAGGATTTTTAGCTAATCCCAGAGACAATCACTAATGGCAATCAAAAGAATTTTGAGGTATCTGAAGGGTACTGAAGACTATGGTTTATGGTATAAGAAAGGTGGGAACTTTGATTTGAAGACATTCACTGATGCTGATTGGGTTGGAAGTGTTGATGACAGGAAAAACACCAGTGGATGAGCTTTCTTTCTTGGAAAGAGGTTAGTATCTTGGACTAGAAAGAAACATAATTGTATCTCTCAGTCTACAGCAGAGGCTGAATATGTTGTTGTAGCAGTGAAATGTTCAAACATAATATGGTTCAAGCAGTTGTTGTCAGGAATGAAGGAAGAAGTGAAAGAACCAATTATTATCTACTGTGACAACACCAATGCCATTAACATTTCAAATAATCTTGTGATGCACACCAAAATGAAGCATATAGCAATAAAGTACCATTTCTTGAGGGAATTAGTACAGAATAAAGAAGTAAGGTTGGAATATGTGAGTACTAAAGAACAAGTTGTAGACATATTCACCAAACCTTTACCTAAGGATGCATTTTTGTATCTAAGAGGAAAGCTAGGGGTCCTTCCCCTAACTGAAGCTCACTAAAATATAGTTTAGTGATGCATCAACCCAAGCCACAATGAAGATATATCAGTTGATGCAAGTACATCAGAGCCCATTGCAGATGCATTAGTACATTCAGGTACATTATAACTTCAAAGAGAAATAGTATTGACTATTAGTATTGATACTTAGTATTTATGGAGATGGAGTCTTTGGCATCTGTTGTCAAAGAGGGAGAGTTTTCTATAATACATAAGAAATTACTTAAGGGAGAGTTCATAAACAAAAGAGGGAGAGTTTGATGTCAGAGGGAGAAATCTTATCAAGAGACAGAGTTTGATGAAAGAGGGAGTTTTTGGATGAGAATCAGAATGAAGCTAAAGACATTAAAGAAATTTTTCTATTGCTCTACACTTCTTTGTATTATGACATGTTGTGTTCCCATCAATGCCAAAGAGGGAGATTGTTGAAGACAATTATTCAATTGTGTATTGTCATTGATGTTACACATGTATTTACACTTATGTAATGATGTTATACAAATATCTACATTCAGACCGAGCACAGTTGGTGAATGGAAAGAGTTTTAGTGTTGACCGAGATCAGTCGGGTATTGAAGATGTTCAATGTTGACCGAGTCACTCGGGCATTTCAGTCATGGTTGGGCATTAAAGAAACTCAATGTTAACCGAGTTTATTATTCAATGTTAGCTGACTAACAATTGTTTACATTATATAATTAATTGGTTATATGAGGCCGACTGAATTGTGATTTATTACTTATTTAGAAGTATATTCAAGCCGACTTGACAGGGCTTATCATATATATGAAAGGTCAAGTTTGGATTGAATGTGTGAAAAGTGAAAGTGTGTGTAAATTTGAAGAGAAGCAGAAGTATGGAATTCTATGATATGAAGGGTAAAGGAGAAATCAGATGGGATTCTGATTGAGTACAGAACACTCAGAGCTGCAATAGAATATTTGATCAACAAGAATCCAGTTATAATCAGAACAAAGATTTGAATCAGCAAAGACAGTTGCTTACACATACAGGTCAATTCATTGTTACTTTATAACAATTGTAGCAGTGATCTCAAATCTCTTAACAGAGTAGACTTAACAGTCTTTTTATAAATCCTCTCACAAGGTAGCATTTCTATGTTGAAGTGTTGAAGACTCTAACAAGGCCACTCCTCACAGGGTGATTTAAATCCTCTAACAGGGTCACACCTAACAGTGTGTTTTTGTAACCTTTAACAGGGTTGGATCCTAACAGAGCTCACTTTAGAAGAGTGAAGAAAAGAAACTAGTTACATTGGTGGTTTTTCCCATATTGGGTTTCCATGTTAAATCTTGGTGTCACCTGTGTATATGTTATTTGTTTCATGCTTTATGTTTCAGCACTTAATCACTAAAGTATAATTGTATTGGATATCATAGAGATTGCTTTATCACTCGAGTTATAGAAGAATATCTTAATTAACTGAGTAACCATGTTATATTGTTTAAGACATCTAAGGGACAAGGGAATTGTTTTGGAGTAACTAATTCACCCCTCCCCTCTTAGTTACTTATCTCATTTCCAATAGCGTTGGTGCATGATATGAGGCCAAGTGAGGGTTTTTTTTGTAGATGAGGATGAGGCTGCAACATATTGAGATCACAAACACCATGAATCCACAGTAGATGTTTTTGCAGAGGCAATCGCGGTTTAGGAATTTATGCAGTTGAATGGCTACAGTGAAGAGAAAATAGAGAATTTTGTTGCACGGTACAGTGACCACAATCAAAGGGAACCACCAAATGCAGTTTGCCAAGCGCACCCATCCAAACAAGAGCATCCACCAAGCCATGAGAAGCGAACCAAAAATGGTGGAGAGAGTGTTGCACAAGGGTTGAGCTTACCAACTCTAGCTATAGTACTTGATTGGTTGCATGAGGCAGCCACTAATATTGGTCAACCAATTAACTGTTTCGAGGAGGATGTTTCCCTCTCACTGTCATCACCACCACATGTTGACCCTACAAATGTGATTCACTACTTCAAAAATGAATCAAATTAGAATGAGTTGGATACTCAAAACTATGAGAATGTACTTGAAGCAAGTGACCATGATGGTGACACTGACTTTGTGCCATGTACGACAGATCCCGCAAACACTGATCAACCAAACAACACTACTAGAAGATTCCTCATTTTACCAGTGCAAAGGATGCAACAATGTACAGGTGGTGTACACTCAAGGGTGCTTAGTCTAAGAAGAAACTCACAGGTACTCACATCTGATGACTATGTTGGAAAAATGGAAGAGCAAGATCATATTAAGAAGCAAATGGAGGAGAAAACACAGTGAAAGAAGGACTAGATAAGGGAAAGGAAAGAAGAAAGAGAGGCAAACATAGCAGCAGCTAAAATTTTGAGGGCAGAGAGAGTTCAACAGAGATTGAGAGATGCTACAGAGAAAGAAAAAAGGGTTGAGGAGAAAGAAAAATGGGCAGAGGAGAAGGCACGTAGAAAGGAAGAGTTGAGAAAAGCAAGAGAAGAGAACCAAAACATGCCTGCAAGATGTAGAGACAACAAGGAAAATACAGCTACCCAATGCACAAGCATTACAATCTGTTCTTCTACTGAAGATACAATCCTTACACCTGAACCAATCACAATTAGCACTCCCAGTACACCTCTTCCATCTCAACACCCTATACTTCTTGAAATGTACAATGCACTAGCCCTGACATTAGCAACCATTAATGCACAAGCATTGCAAGCCCCTAAATCCTCCTCACTGGGGTCAACCAATAGTGACCAGACCAATGCAATACTATCCCAACTAGTAAATGTTATTAAGAACACACCGACTCATACAACAACTCCTAGCAGTGGAGAGAGTGTTGGAACTCGAAGCATCGGTCCTATTCCTTTTCCCAATTTTATGGAAAACTAATAGATCTCATTTTGGATGTGGCTTCCTTGTGCCTCTGCTAGAGTTAAATGCAATCAACTACAATGGGTGTGTGGCAGCCATTTTTGGGGTCTGATATCAAATGTAATTTTTTGCGAAGTTATGGGTTTAATGTTTTGAAGTAGTGAATGAAAAATAGAAATACATAGTCATTGTTCAATGGAATAAGATGTGAAATGTGTAATGTATACAGTCATTTTTGTCTATTGAATGCATGACTACTTAGTCACAGTATACATTACAGCACAAGACAATGATAAACCAGTTATGCACACGCATTGAACAATACTTTGAATAAGTAGTCATGTTTTCATATTTTAAATGTACCAATACATATGACAGCATGACTACCAATTCAATTACTATAATGAATGTACCAATTCAGCACAAGACAATGATAAACTACAACATGAAACAATATTAATTAATTGAATTGTTAGAAGTACCCTAAATTTTAACGTGAAACTAAAATAAGTAATGAACCTTCAAATAGAGTCAAATGTCTAAGTATAACCTGAATCTAAATCATCAAATGAACATGACTTCATAATGCATACATTCAATTATGTTGGCAACTACCAATTCAATTACTATAATGAACCTAGTAATTCAACAAAAGACAATGATAAACTACAACATGAAACAATATTATTAAGTAATTGAATTACTAAAATGAGTGTAAATTTTAACATGAAACTAAATTAAGTAATGGACCTTTAAATGTATAAATGTGAAAAAGAAAAAGTAATAAACAATCAAATAAAGAAAAAAAAACAAGCACTCCATGGTTTCATAGCCTTAGTAAAGTCAATAAGACTTTACCTATTTGTAGTTGTTTCGATGTTCTAGCTCTTCACCTATCAACCAAGGATACGTGGAAGGGTCAAATTAATAATGCATGTATATAATAAGAGGAAACAAAACTATATAATGTCATAAAATTAACTGTTCCAGATTAAAAGTGGTGTGTTGATAGACACATTTTAATAATAATTAAGTGAGAGTGTTGTCAAACTCAATCACGTGACCTTGATCCATCACCCGATGCTGCCCAAGTCTTCTCCTAGTAGAAGACCTGCAATAAATTTGTAACAACTGGTGGAAGTAACTTATTCACGGAAATTTATCATTCAATTAATGCATGCACAACATAACAAACCTATTTAAAGTCCTACATAATTAAATCGAATATTTGCATTGTCAAGTTTGATCAACACTATCCCATCAAACATCACATGATTAAACATCACATCTACTGAAATTTGGAACACCTCGCAAAGTGAAAGCGTCATATAATTCAAAGGCATGCAAGAAACCATGTTAAAGGAGTTGAATACAAAAACATGACATGATTGTAGCAACACTTCAAACTCTTTATGAATATTATTAATCTAGATCGGGATAATAACATTATTTTTGTCTTTGTTCCCGTTATTTTATTTTTTTTGTAAGGACCTATTGCTATATCTTAAGATTCGTATCGGGTTTCAGGCCCCCTTTAAAACCTGTTTTACTTAATCAAAAATATTATTTGAATTCAATGCACCATAATTAGATCATAACATACAGAAGAAATAGGGAACATTGTGAAATTATTGCAATATATATAACATTGTTAAATTAGTGCAAAATATGTCACAGAAATAGGGAACATTGTAAATTTATTGCAATATATATAGCATTGTTAAATTAGTGCAAAATATGTCACCAAAATAGGGAACATTGTTACATACACATACACATTGCCAAAATTTTCCCAAATGGTGGATCCATCCACATACTACAAACAGTAGCCGATAAAGAAGTTTCATAACAAAATGCATTGTATACATAAGATAGTTTCATGACAAAAAAACATGGCAACCTCCTTAATAACTCTTTTCCTTAGCACATGTATCTAAAGATTTGTCTCCTTTGCTTCTTTCTAGAAACAAATGAGTTGCAATGTTGACAATTTTTTGGACGATGGTCAAGACCTGCAATTGAAATTAAAAAATGTAGGACTCACTATTGTAGTAACAATTCAATCTAATTCCTGCATTAAAAGTGCAAAAACAATGGAGGGCCTCACAGAGAGCACAAAGATTTTACTAACAGTGAGAAGAAGAAGAAGGATTTGGGCCAATTACAATTTATTTTCATTATGTTCGCTCATTGTTAGAAACTAAACCAATTGGTAACTTTCCATTGACATTATGTTCACAGTTTCTCAGAAGTTTTTTCGGACACCCACTTTTTTCATATATCTTTACTTTGAAATAAGACCAACCAAGGTACTTCAACAATAGAAAATCATGCAATTCAAATCCGTAATGATGCACAAATTCTTTCCAGCCCTATCAAAGCTTGAGTATTTTACCAATACTACATAGTTTTGCAACCAAAGGTGGGCTTCTTGATTGTTTTGGGATCCTTTGTCCCAGTAGAACCACATTTTGGATGGTCCTATTACTAATCTCACTTCTCAAATTTTGAACAAATGTAGGAGGAATAGTCTGTAATAAAGTAAACAGAATACCAATTGGGTTTAAAGTGAACAAAATAACAATTGGATTTTCAACAATATGAAAGAAGATGGTGATAAAAGGTGTATATATATTGGTGTTAGCAGCTTTCCTGCAAAGTCCCTAAGCATGATTTTGAAGAAGAAAGAACACCAATCATAGTTCACTTTTCCTTTCAATTTCTTCTTGCCATGATTTCTAAAGCAATCCTTAATGCAATCCTTAGTGCACTCTATGCAAGGAATAAAAATGTTCCTTGTTGTTTCATTCTCCATGTCAAATTTAATGCAATCCTTAATGCACTCTATGCAAGGATATCACGAAACAAGGTATGCACCGCAAGGAAATCATGAAAACTAGTTATGCACACGCATTAGAAATGAACAAACAGAAGCCCTCGACGCCCACAAATGATTATACCCAAAATATATGCCAGTTGTGCTTATGTGCATGTTTATTAATCTAGATCAACTTATTAACTTATTTGAATTCAATGGACCAGAATTAGATCATAACATACATAAACTAAAATGTTGTTGCATCCATAAATAGGAATGACGAATGTGCTTGCACCCACAAGAAAAGCATGCATGTATTGGCCCATAATATGGTGCCTCTCTTTCAACCAAACTAAGCCAACATGAACATATGGTTTTACAAGGGCCAACAATGTGTCTGCTTGAACCTTCAAATATGTGACACACAATTGGCCCTTGCAACACCTATGCCCCTATTGATGAGTGGAAGGCGAGAATAGAGAAACATACAATACAGAAATTAAGAAATAATTGGTACCAACCTTAAATAGGAAAGAGCAGAGAATAAAACAACACTGACTCGTGACTACAAAGAATAAAACATCGCTCAAATAGGGAATGCAAAACTTGAAAATGAAATTTGCACTGATTATTGTAGAAGCCTAACTATTTTATTGTACATCAACAACCTTGAAGGTTATTGGAACAATTATGCTCCTTCGAGGTTGTTGACAGAAAATAAAATAGTTAATAGAGACGATAAAACAGAAACACTCAAGGTTGTTCACAGACAATAAAATAGTTAATAGAAGAGAGCAACAATCACGGTTGTTCACAAACAATAAAAAATTTAAAAGAAGACAACCACAGTCGAGGTTGTTCGCAGACAATATAATAGCTATAAGAAGAGAGAAACAATGAAGGTTGTCAATAGACAATAAAATAGTTAAAAGAGTTAAAGCAAATTTGCATTGAGAATTATGGACATTTCATCACAATTATATGAAATTGGTCATTTAATTTGTGGTTGTTGTATTTGAAATTCAAATAGTGGTGGGAATGCATCGGTCATTTCATACATAAAAGCATAAGCATTTGCATTCATACAGTCGACTAAAGAAGTACATATTTGAATATTGGAACTTGCATTTTTAAATTCAAGTATATGATCATAGTTCACTATAGGATCATGAATGCTACATTATCCACTAGTAATACTGTTGGAGATTTTATTCTGAGCAGTTGATTGATTGTATGTTTGTCATTGATGACAACATATAATACACAGTAGTAATTCTGTATGTACTTATCAGAATGATCATGTGAAGACTTGCGTGGATAGAGACATGTTTTTGACATGTTTATTATGTTATGTTCATACACCCAGACCCGGATATGATGTTTCAAGAAAGTTATGTAATTTTTTTATTGGCAGTTACAGTTCTAGACATGCAACGATTTAGAGCCGACGTATATCACGTGTTTCTTGAATTGTGCCTATATTTTGTATATGCGTGTGTATATTCTTGATTAGTTATGAGTTGATGATATTAATCCAAAGGTGTCAAACGTGTTTCAAGAAGATTGCAAAGTTAGAGTTAAATTGGTGGAGTCGACTTAGTGAAGCGTCGCGTCTATTTGGTTTATACTTGTGCGGTTGTAATAATGCTTGCGTGCTTAGTAGAGTCGACAAGGATGTTATGAAGAGTTGTCTTATAGGTCCCATGATCTCATACTATGAGGAAGATACTTATAGAAATTCAAAGGTGACACGCTAAGGGTGAATGATACGAAAAGATAAGAAAGATGTACAGAGCAGATTATCAGAGTTGGTTCATTCATCAAGAGTCTATGTGAAGAAGAAGTGAAAGATTGCAATACACTGGAACTGATCAAGACAATAGGTCTACTCTACAGT
>MU228133.1:92725-108145 GCA_018584345.1 Thuja plicata | reverse complement strand
GGTGATGGGACGTGAATCAGCAAGTTACTCCACCGTTTTTTTTAACCGCAGCCGCAGTAAGTTGGCATGATTTGACATTAGGCAAGGGGTAGCCGGGTGCAAATATTGTGCCAGATATCCGCGGCCATCCACATGCATGTCCAAGTAAATCCGAACTATGAAACAAAGTATAACGATAACAATCAAATTAAAACACCAAAAAGGTACATGGACAAGTACAGAACCGTCCATTCCATAATAGAATTTGATGCTAATTTCATTCATAAAAGAACATGGATGGATGTACCTGAGCATACCGTACGTCCGAGTGCATTCAGCCAAAACTAACAATCCACTTAAAGCTAATCACAGAGCACAAAACGACGGGTAGAAAGAAATGCTCAGAGAGCGTGTCACGTGCGAAAAACTGTTAACACATATAAAAATGGCAGACGCCCAACACGCGTATGAAGAAAAGGCATTAATGAATGAGTGGTGTGCTGGAAGTGGGCTCTGGTTAAACCATTTTCTATAAAGTTTTGGAATACAAAAACCAACCTGTTGTTTCCCTTTGTGGGGACAGGCAGGGCCCTGCCCAAGAGAATGGTAATTTAATATGAATTAATGCATTCATATTTCTGCTTTCGCCCATCTCCTGTCTCATCGTTCCAGATCTCCCATAGATTCAGAATAGACTCTCTTTTTCTCTTTCCTGACATGACTGAACAATTCACACATAGATTCCCAAGGTCTAAAATGCGGGACTTCGCTAAGTTCCAAACAAAATGTACTATTGATCAAATTTGAAAAATCTGAAAACATTAATTTTTGCAAATTTTTAACAAAAGAAGATGCAAAATTACCAAGTTAATGACACAAAGTGTGAATTCTGCATATGAGAAAATGATGTTTGACCAAGACATATGATGAATAATGTGCGTTGTGATGATATAGAACCTATAAAAGTGTTTTTTTTTTGTGTTTTTTTTAAAACTTTGGTACATTCTATCTGAAGCTTAGCCAACGCCCAAAATGTCTTGAAATTACCCAATTTGTCCACAACAAAACAATTGTCACATGCCTTGAAATTACCCAATTCGTCCACGATAAAACAATTCACACACATAGATTCCTAAGGCCCAAAATGTCGGACGCAGCTAAGCTTCAAACAAAATGTTTATTGACCAAATTTGAAAAATCTGAAAACATTAATTTTTACAAAATTTTCAACATCTGTTCTTCAGGATCTACATATTTTGTAATTGAAAACCATAAAAAATGTTTTTTTTTAATCTTTGGTACATTCTATCTGAAGCTTAGCCAGCGCCCAAAATGTCTTGAAATTACCCAATTGTCACATGCCTTGAAATTACCCAATTCGTCCACGACAAAACAATTCACACACCTAGATTCCTAAGGCCCAAAATGTCGACGCAGCTAAGCTTCAAATTAAATGTATATTGACCAAATTTGAAAAATCTGAAAACATTAATTTTTGCAAAATTTTCAACATCTGTTCTTCAGAATCTACATATTTTGTAATCGAAAACCATAATTTTTTTTTTTTATTTTTTTAAATCTTTGGTACCTTTTGTCTGAAGCTTAACCAGCGCCTAAAATGCCTTGAAATTACCCAATTCGTCGACAACAAAATAATTGTCACATGCCCACTGCCCACGGCCCACTGACCACCCATGGAATTTGGAAAGTGGGTCACTTTTTAAGCAAGTTGCAGGGGATAAAATAATTGAGCGAGCTTACAATCTCTGTACTTTTTAATAGAAATAGAGGGTATTTATACAGTCTCTGTTGGTGACATCAGGGGACGTTTTTAGAATTCCCAATTCCAAACATCCAGTAAAGGGAAGAACAGAAGAAATTGGGGGTAATTATGGTGAATTAGTGTGAAATCGAGCCTCCCAGAGACCAATCTAGATATTTTCGAGAGTCGCGATGTCAGGCGATGAGTACTGTTAAAATATCGAAAGATTCTTTCGAGCCTACCGATAAATGTAAAACCCAGTTTATATCAGAAATAGTTATTTTATGCTTAGTTTTATCAGTGTTCTTCAATTTTTTTTTATGTTACTCAGCTTTACATGCGCCGGACGCTTCGTTGTCGTTATTAGGGTACGGGGTATGACGTGGCGCTAGACGACAAAAGATTAGGACTTCGAGACGGGCCTAGGGAGTGGGAGTGATGGGTCTAAATTTGACGGTCATCTTTACCTGTTCAAAGTTACTTTTGATGTAGAGTACGTGATGTAACATTTGTTGTTTTTAGTGTCTTATGTTTGAGATCAAAGTGTATGATCCATTATATAAAAAGAAAGAGAAGAGAAATGATAGGTCGTGATTTTTCTTTTATGAATATTTATTATTTATAAAATCAAAGTCTATGATCTATTATTACAAAAGATAAAAAGAAAGAGAAGAGAAATGATAGGTCGTGACTTTTTTTATTTATGAATATTTATTACTTATAAGATCAAAGTCTATGGTTTATCATGGCAAGATAGAAAGAAAGAGGAGACATGATAGATTTTGATTTTTCTTTTATGAATATTTACTACTATTAAGATCAAAGTCTATGATCTATCATGACAAGATAGAAAGAAAGAGGAGAAATTATGGATCATGATTTGTCGTTCTTTGAATATTTACTATTTATTTTTGTTGATTAAAGGTGAGAACATTTTTTGTAAAGAAAAGAGAGGAGGAGGGTAGAGAGAGAAGTACAGGCACATAGTCTAAGTGGACCATGTCCAAAACAAAGATGGAAGATGGAAGATCGAAGGAAAGAGAAGAGACATGATAGGTGGTGATTTTTCTTATGTGAATAGTTAATATTTAACTTAATTGATTAAAGGTGAGAATATTTTACATAAAGAAAAAAGGGGGTGGTGATAAAGAGAGAGGTAGGGGAAGAGCACCAAGTACCACCCATGTTCCAATTACCATTCACTCCTTGCTCACCTGACCTTTCAATTACTAGCTTTATGGAAACCGACAAATTGATAACTAAAACCCCAATATTAAATATATCATGTACCAATAGTCACCCACTTGTACACCTAGTAGTGAGTGTTTTTGAATCATGCGACATTTGTGCATAAGTATTGGCAATTTTTGAGGTGGTTATAGTGCACGGTTAGTGGAGCATCTTTAAGTAGGGAGCACCATTTTGACCCTTGTGTACATAACAGATCCCACAGTGTGCATCATTACTACCTAGAACCCAAAACACTAGCTATAAGCATGTTGCATATAAAGACAACCAACATGAATTGTCAAAACCTGATGTACCATTTAGATTTATGGGTGGATGAAGCTAGCTATAACAATTATTAGTACACTTCCCCTCCATGCACTTAGTCTAAGTGGACCATGTCCAAAACAAAGATGAAAGAATATTTAATGGACCAAATTCAACAAAGTCTAAGTAGCTAAAGCACAACTAAATGGAGGAGCCAAAGAATGAATTAATTCAAAATCGTTCATGATCTAAAATTGAATAACTCACTCTTTAGTTGAAGCTTATCCATGTTCTTTATGAAAAAAAGTTTGAGGATTGGAACAATTATCAAATAGCATAGGTAAGGTTCAAATTTTGGTCAAAATGAGTGCACAAATATGGAAACCAAAAGAAAATAAATGTATTTTGGTTTGGTTATCTATCAAAAAAGGTGGTTGAGCCAAAATACATTTATTTGCTTTTGATTTTCATATTTGTACACTCCTTTTGAGCAAAAAAAAAACCTAATTCTACACTATAAAATAACCATATCTGATCCTCATATTGTCAAACCCGCATTTTTGAACAATTAATAAGCAATAAGAAAGATTAGGAAAGATAATAGCTAATGGTCGGTTATGCCATTAACAAAATATATATGGAGGGGGATCTTTATCATTTGGATTGCCTGACTCGTGACCAATGAGAGTGCATTGTTCTTCTTTAAGAAGGTTGTCTACATGCTATTTGTGGCAATTTATTTTCTAAATCTTCTTTTTCATGTGATAATTTATAAAATAAATCATTATTTTATAATGGTCTTTCATCATCAACTTTAGGTCCCATGTGAGACTATGAGACTATTAAGACTATTGGATGCTCACTCCCCCTTTACTAATCTGGAATATAAAAGGAATTACAATTTATGTTTTATTCATATAGGATTGGAATTTCAAATTAATTTTGTTTCTTGAATGAAAATTTGGTGAGTGTTGTAAATTCTTATTATCATTAGTTTATATTTTATCTATATACATAAAAATAAAAAGATTACTAGTAGTTTATTTTGGAGGCTAATATTGAATAAAAAATTACAAAATATTATAGGAGTTAGAGGATGGTGAAATTCAATTATTCTACATTAAAATCCTCAACAATTATTGGATTAAAAGCATAAATACAAAGCAAAATTGTAGCTCAAGACATAAGGAGAAGAAAATAGAAGCAACAAAATTAAGAATAGATTTTAAATAACTAGTACATCATAGTACTCACTCAACCATGGAAGCCAACATCTCCCATTGAAGAGAAGGAAGGATTCCACTTATTGCTTTCCTTTCACAACAAGAATGGTTAATAGTAGTTAAATGGACCCTTGAGAATTATTTTTAACACTAAATGGAATTGTAATAGTTGTGTAGAATTTTAGTAGTTGTGCAAGAGATTCTAGATAGTGTAAGGGATCTTGGTTGTTCTGCAAGTTAGTGAGTTAATTGTCGCATAAGGATTTCTTGTCATAGTTGTTATACAATAGTTCCTAGTTGATCTAAAAGAGTAAGAAATTATTGTGCAAGGTGAAATTATTGTGTATAGAAAGTTTTTTTTCACCACACAAACTTTGTTCATAATTGTTACATAAGAGTTCCTATTTGTTTTGCAAGTCTAGCAAGCTACTAGATAGGAATATTGTTTTGATGTATACAATTTTTTTTATATTTTGTACAATAGATTCTAGTTGTTGTGCAAAATACTTGTGTTCTATGTTATTCATATCTAGTAACATTAGGTGGTGATAGATCTATCTTGTTTAGGAAACTAAAATGTTGGAGAAGAAACTTGTTGATCTTACAATTGCTTACTTTAGAGATGTGGGACTTCATTGTGTTGATTCTGATGGAGCTTTTGGGGGAATTGCTACCTTTTGGAATGCGAGGTGGTGTCTAATGCCTATGCACTAGGTGCTATATACTCCAGCTCCTGGGTGGTTTCTAATGTCTATGCACCAAATAATAAAGTAGCAAGAAGGGAACTTTGTGTTGGAAATACAATATTGGGAAAGAAAAATACTGAGAGGGCGGGGGGGGGGGGGGAATCANGAAATACAATATTGGGAAAGAAAAATACTGAGAGGGCGGGGGGGGGGGGTGAATCAGATCTTGAAATATAATTACTTAAAACTAACTGATCCACATTCATACATATATGAAATTAATCTAACAACTATTAGCATCCACAACATGAAATATATAACTCATGACGCAAAATTTTGGTAACCCAGAAACCCAAATAGGTAAAACTGGGGTGGGGATGATGCCCACAAATTCTTCACTACTGCAGCAATAAAGTGTGCCTATTAGGGCTACAAAAGTTTGATCACAATTGGTGATCTACCTGGTTAAAGGTCTGCCCGGTTAAGAGCTAAAGATTATTACAATCTACCTTGTGAAAGGATTTAAACTTACAACAAAGTAAGCACTCAGTTAAGAGATTTAGAAAGGTCTGCAAGAACCACTCTATTAAGATATTTCACCTAATACACTTGTTAGAATGTCTCAAGATATGATCCTTCGATGTGCACTCTAATGTTGATAACGGATCTCCTCTTTCCAATACCTTTTCTGATCTTATAATCTGATATGCCTTTACTCTGCTGTTCACTGCTCTGTCACTCTGCTAGATCTATGCTTCTTCCTTGAAATAACTCTTAGCGCATCTCTCTGTACGCATACACTCTATTCCATCATACACTTTAGGGTTTAAGAAGCAATCTTAATATACTTTACAAATTTGGCGATTAGATCTAGATCAACGATCAGGATCAAAAGCTTATGCCGCTTAGGCATTCCAATTTTCTGATTGGCTCCATGCCACGCATAGGATAAAATAATTAAATGCATAATTAACTCCATTGAAATCATTAAATGCATGAACAAGTTGGCCCAAAACGGTTTACCTACAAGTTTGTGTCATTCTTGACATGTACATGTCAAAACTCTCTGGCGCTCGGCATGAACATGATCAACTTTCACTTGATTGGTGAGTCACTCGGCAACCATAAATCTGCTCGGCAATGACTATGCCAGATATCTCGGCCTATACTGGATAGCTCGGTCGTAGTGATGACCAGCTAACCTGCCTGGATAAATGACTAAGTGTGGGACACTAATGATCAACAAAGCTTAGAGATTAACAATCTCCCCCTTTGATATTAGTGGCAAAAACACACTTATCATTTCTTTCCAACCAAAATTTTACCAAGTACATAATGTACTCCCCCTAGGAATGTACTCCATACTACATACAAAAATTTACATTGTATACATGCCTTCAACAAGAATTTTTATACCTGGTTTTCGTTCCTCTTGTGTTGAACCCTTATCAGTTTCCCCCTTGTTTTTGTCACTGATAGCTGGTGGGGTTAAGTTATACTTGTCCAAAAACTATTTATGAAGTTGTAATGTTAAAGCAAATGTTGTATCCCAATTATCCTTTACATACTTCATAACCTGTAACTTGATTTCTAGCTCGGCGGCTAGACTCACCAAACTATCTGCAGTAGAGAGATGAGAATCCCTCTTGACTAAGTCTTTTGCAACAGAAATTTCCTTTTGAATAACCTCCAGATGAGGTATTAAGGTAGTCTGAATAGTTATTAACTTTGCTCTTATTCTTCCATCTTCAGCCATAAGCTCGGCTAATCTTCTCTGTGTATTAGTCAACTTATTAAAGTGTATGGAGATAGTGTTGGCATCCATGCTTAATGAACTACCAGTTGACTTCAAATCTAACTGTAGCTTCTCAATAAGCTATAGATTATCCTTTGTGAAGAATTCTACATCACATAACTTTCTATACAAAGAATAAACATTATTTGCAACTTCCTCAAGAATCTCTACAAGAGAAGAAAGTTCAACCTGTTTTGTAGCAATCTCTGCTGAGATCTTATCCAAGACTTTGTTCTCAAATTTTCTTTCAGACCATTGCAACAACTTTTCATTAGCCTCAATGTTTTCATCAATGACCTTCTGCACAATCTAAACTAACTGTTCCAGAATAGGTGCTTGAGGATTTTCATCTTCCATGTCAAAAGCTTTCACAAAAATATCCTTGATGTCATGTAAAACTTGCTTTTGTTTTTTCTCTCTTTTCGTTTCTTCTTGCCTTTTCTTCCTCTTAAGTAGGTCTTGAAGAGTCTCTATCTGTTCAAAAGACAAATCGTTGGGATCCCATTTTGGAATCACAATGACTTCATCTAATGTGACATTTAGGTTTGGAGAATTCTTCTTAATTATTTTCCTCCTCTTGATTTCTAGTGAGTTGATGCTCGGCTCTGTTTCATCAACACCTTTTCCTTTAACATTGTTAGTTCCCATTACATCTTTCAATTCATTCAAGATTTGCTGATGATCAAGCATACCCCCAATTTTAGGACCAGTGGGAGTAGCTGATGCAGAGTGTGGTAGATTAACCAACACTTGTACAACCTCTTGTTCTTTAGGCTCAATGTCCTTTATCTCGTCTCCACTATCTAAAATTGTTTGCACAACCTCTAAAATAAGTGGATTTTCAATATTTACCTCTTGTTCTTCTGTCTTCTCTTTCTCGGTTTCTTTCTCTTCATTTTTCTCTTCATATTTCTCTTCATCAGCCTCAGTAACCTTGATAGGTGATTCAATACTTGTGTCTGCCGGCTCATTCTGACCCTCGGCATCTAAATTGCTAGTGTCATCAATTGTGGTGTCAATTAGACTGTCTGCTGTCAGATCCATAATTTTCACTGTATTTGTTTGCTCTTTCAGTTCCACTACAGTCTTTGTATATTCAGTAGCAATTTGTTCTTCTGCTTTATGTGGCTCAGAGGTGGTCTCTACTTCTTTTGCCTTCTGCTCGGAGGTTCCTTCATCTGATTTATTCTCTTTTGGGATAGACAACCCAAAGAGTTCTTTCCAAGTCCTAGTACTCCGTTGTACTACTCCTTCAATATCATTTCTCAAAATAGCATAGGCTCTGAGTTTAGGTATAAACTTATGCTTATTATCCTGAACAAATTTAGCTAATTGTTTCTTGGTTAGTTTTGGGATAACTCTAGCCAATGTTGCTTCTCTTATCTTCCTTTCAGTCATCAATGAATATTCCCATTTACTAGATAAAAAGTCAAAAATTTCTGTTGGGACATTATTTCCTATCTCTATAGGTGTCATCTTGAAAGTGTTCATCATGTCTAAAAGTGCTTCATGAACCTTATGCTTATCTTCTATCTTTAACTTCTCATACTTGATAAATTTAAATCCAGATAACCCTGTAGGACTTCTGTTGTTCTTACATACCTCATCAATGTCTGTGGGATGTTTGAATGATGTAGTAGGTACATTGCTGGGTTCATCAGTTTTTGTCTTTTCTTCATCACTATCTGACTCCAAGTGTAGTTTTCTCCTCAGTCTCTTCACAGGTAGGCTCGGCACATCCTTTGTTGCAACTTGTTTCCTTTTACCAGAATTGTTCTCTCCAGCATTCCTCTTTGTATATACCTTAGTTTGTACTATAGGAGATGAAACACTTGATGCCCTTGTCCTTGGATGGTTAACAATAGGAGGGGTAACCTTAGGTTTTGCTTTGCTCAACTTGGTTACCTTAGCAACTATTGGTTGCTTTCCTTTTGCTTTCACAGGAATCTCTTCCTCGGATTCACTAACTTCTTCTTCTTCAGTAGATATGTCTTCTCCCTGTCCAGTAGTTAGGTCTAGAGGTGCATCCTCTGCCTCCTCATCACTAGGTAACCCAACCATTTTCTTCAGATTCTTAACAATCTTTTTCCTCTTCCTCTCCATAGTTCCAGCCTTCAAATTCATAGATATTTTGGCCTTTGCTTCTTCATAGTTTCCAAATCGTTCAACTGAGCTATCAATCTCCTCTGCTAGGAGTGTTGTGATTGATGATGAGTTCTTTTCCTTCCTGATTGAAGAAAGTTTCTCTGCGAGTTGCATCAACTGAAGCTCGACAAGGTCGTAAGTATGATTCTTTTTCACTATCTTCCAAGCTTGATCGACTGTCGAACACTGTCCAGTCGGCTCGATTGATAAAACTTATGTGCAATTACCCTTACTCTGAAATCAAGCTCCAAATCCTTGATTATAGAAATAGTCATGCCTCTATTGTTCCAAACTACTCCAGTATTAGCTGCTATATCTTCCTTCTTCAGATCTCTCACGGTCCTTTTCCCGCTAACAATCAGATACCCAGTTACCCTATGAATAATGTCTTTTGTAATATTAATTGGTGCATTG
Organism: Thuja plicata; assembly: GCA_018584345.1. Lineage (NCBI taxonomy): Eukaryota > Viridiplantae > Streptophyta > Pinopsida > Cupressales > Cupressaceae > Thuja > Thuja plicata. The sequence goes on along the minus strand of MU228133.1, from coordinate 98,647 downwards.
TCCAGCCAAATATTCATGTCATGTACTTGGCTCAGGACAATCTTAATCCATTCCATCTTAAAATCCCACAGGAATTCTAGGGCACAAGTTAACCCTTTGTTGGCTAGATGTTTGAATTCATCTTTTAGAAGTCTGTTTTCACACAATTTGTTGTAAGATTCCCTCAATTCATTGTCCCTGACTTCACCAATTTTAACCATATAACAAGATCTTACATCATATATCATAAGTACCTTGGGTGGAACTGACAATAGGGCTCTAGTCAAATCACTCCAGATAGCTCTTTCTGGAATGACACAGAAGTTGGGAGGTCCACAGGCATCGCTCCTCACCAATTGAACTTGTCTCAACTGCTTCTCCATACCTTTGACTGCTACAAAAGAACTTGCGGCCATGATATCAGAAATTAGGGTTTCAAAGATGATGAACAGAGTACCTCGACAAGTTACACTTCACATTCTTCACTTTAAGGTTGCCTACGACATGCTGAAAAGATCCTTGAGAAAACTTTACAGAAATCAAGTTCGCAAATCCTCAATCGCTCTGTGAAATTCTAAATCGCAAGGTAAGAATGAAGAATAAACAGCTCTGTCCTTTTATAGACTCCAAAGGTCGAAGTAGGTTAGCATTAAATTTTCTGTCCATTGGGTTAGTGCCAAACAACTATCCACGACAAACTAACACAACTTGCATGCCACTCGGCTAACCGTACTCATCCATCACAAAAACTTACTCGACCAACCATATCATCTAGGCACACACTAAAGAGCTCGGCCTTAGTGCATACCACTGATGCTCGACACCTATATTGCAATTTGACTTTTACTCGGTACAAGTCTTCAAATATGTCATGGTGTATCTTAACATACGCAAATATGGACTTTGGCACATTTATATGTTAGGAACTGGTGTAAGATATGAAATTTAAATGTAGTTCCTTACATACCTCTTTTGCTTAGTTTGAGATGGTGTGATCACCTGATCCATTGGATGGGGTGACCTCAGCTTCAGTAGTTTCACTACTGCTTGGTTTTGTTTTCCTTACCCATGTCTAGTTCATCTGTGTTCTAATTTCCTCAATAGTAGGAGCAAGTACTCTTGTCTTGCACTCTCTCTTAGTATGACCAATTTTCAAACAACTAAAGCAAACTAGGCTTCCATTCATCCAACTCTTAGATCTTCCTCTAAAATGTGTCTTTTTGCAGTCTTCAGGTGCATGTCCATATTCTTCACAATAATGACAAATTTTCCTTGTGTTATAATCCCAATTGTAAGTGTTGCCTTTCCTTGGTGCTTTTTCTTGTGTCTTTGATGTCCATTGTTGTTTAGCATTAGATCTGCAATCTTGTGCCTTATGTCCAAATTTTTGACAGTTGTAACAATATCTATTGAATCTCGGTATTGAAGGTGCATCATTTGCCTTAGCCCAACATTCATGTGCTTTATGTCCAAACTTCTTATGGTTAAAGCAATAACCATTGAACTTGGGTTTAGGATTGGACTTACCATTCTTGCTTTAGTAGATTTTTTTTGTGTGTCCTAATTTTCCACAGTGGTGGCATACAGGTTTGTTGTTCTTTGTCTTTGCATTCCTCTTTTCACCAATCTTAGATGATTCTCCTTTCTCAGTAGATGTTTGTTATTTAGTGTGGCCTAATCCAGAAGAATCTTTTGATCTCCTTGATGCTTCCATCAAGTTCTCAAAATGATTCAAAGCTTCATTAGGTTTGTTCAACCTTTCATTCAGTTATTTCTCAGATCTCAATTCATCCTTCAATTGACTGTTCTCAGATCTCAGATTCATTATTTCCATGTCTTTCATACCAATCTCTTGATTTGCAAGTAGTAGTTGATTCGCCATGTCAACCTAATTGTTTTTCATCATTTGTACATCATGTGTCCTTTCATCAAGTCTGACAGCCATCATTCTTTTATCTTCTTCAGCCATAGCTTTGCCATCTTCAGCTTTCTTCTTTTGTTCCACTACTTCACATAGTCTTACTGTCTGCATTTCTTGTTCTATTTTCAGGTTTCTGACTTCTTCACACAGTGCATTGTTCCTTTCCAGTAGATCTACAATTGTTGCATTGCTCTCAGTAGAATATCCATTCTAAAATAGATTTGCAGTGTCTTCTTCCTGATAATGAGTATCATTCATTTGTTTGGCCAAATCTTTCCTAGATGTCAATGACTTCCTCAATTCCTGTCTAGCTGTCTCAAGATGATGTAATGATAGCTGAATTTCAATCTTCTGATTCTCAATGACTTTACCCAATTTGTAAATCTCCATCTCCAGATCTATACTCTCAGGCTGATTAAAACCTTTTGTAGGAGAACTGAGCTCTGATACCAATTGTTGGAAATACAATATTGGGAAAGCAAGATACTGAGACGGGGCGGGGGGGGGGGGGGGGGGGGANGGGGGGGGTGTGAATCAGATCTTGAAATTTAATCACTTAAAAATAACTAATCCACATTCATACATATATGAAATTAATCTAACAACTATTAGCATCCACAACATGAAATATATAACTCATGACACCGAATTTTGGTAACCCAGAAACCCAAATAGGTAAAACTGGGGTGGGGATGATACCCACAAATTATTCACTACTGCAGCAATAAAGTGTGCCTATTAGGGCTACAAAAGTTTGATCACAACTGGTGATCTACCTGGTTAAAGGTCTGCCTGGTTAAGAGCTAAAGATCATTACAATCTACCTTGTGAAAGGGTTTAAACACACAACAAAGTAAGCACTCGGTTAAGAGATTTAGAAAGGTCTGCAAGAACCACTCTATTAAGAGATTTCACATGATACACTTGTTAGAATGCCTCAAGATATGATCCTTCAATGTGCGCTCTGATGCTGATAACGGATCTCCTCTTTCCAATACCTTTTATGATCTTATAATCTGATATGTCTTTACTTTGTTGTTCACTATTATGTCACTCTGCTAGATCTATGCTTCTTCCTTGAAATAACTCTTAGCACATCTCTCTGTACGCATACACTCTATTCCCTCATACACTTTAGGGTTCAAGAAGCAATCTTAATATACTTTAAGAATCTGGCGATTAGATCTAGATCAAAAGCTTATGCTGCTTAGGCATTCCAATTTTCTGATTGGTTCCATGCCACACATAGAATAAAACAATTAAATGCATAATTAACTCCGTTGAAATCATTAAATGCATGAACAAGCCAGCCCAAAATGGTTTACCTACAAGTCTGTGTCATTCTTGACATGTATGTCAAAATTGTCTTGCTCAACACTTAAGTCTCTGGCACTCGGCATGAACATGATCAACTTTCTCTTGATTTTGAGTCACTCATAAACCATAAATCTACTTAGAAATGACTATGCCAGATAGCTCTGCCTATACTGGATAGCTCGGCCACAGTGATGACCAACTAGCCTGCCTGAATAAATGACTAAGTGTGGGACACTAATGATCAACAAAGCTTAGAGATCAACACTTTGAAGGTCTTTGGTTTCTTTTAGAGCTTCTATTGGGAATGTCGGCTAGATTGTTATGGGAAATTTTAATAACCCTATATAAAGTGTTGATAAGAAAGGTGGGGATCCTATCAATATTGCTAGCAATAAGGATTTTCTTGATTTTATTAATTCTCAAGGGTTGATGGACATATATTTTCAAGGAGCTTCTTACACCTGGTCAAATAGAAGAATGGGTATGGACCCGATTTAGGTTATATTGGATAGAGCCTTAATATCTCTTGATTGGCTGACTATGTTTGACTATCGATTGGCATCTCTGACTCGTATTGGTTCAAAATCACTTCCCTATCTATTTTTTGGCTACATCATTTGTAGAAAGAAGAATTTACCCTTTAGGTTTGAGAAGATGTGGACCCTTAATCCTGATATAGAAAATAAAATTAAGGACTGGTGGGGAGTGGATGTTCAGGGTACTGCTATGTTTAGAATGGTTAAGAAGTTGGCTGCAATTAAAACCAATATTTAGAAATGGAATAAGTCTTCCTTTGGACATATATTCAATAATAAGGAAAAATGAAAAAGAGATCTTGATAATGTCCAAGCTCAAATTAAAACCTTGGGAGCACGTGCAAATCTTATAAATCATGAAATGACTATCTTATCTAAGCTCCATGATATTGTTGATAAGGAGGAGGAATTTTGGAAACAAAGTTCGAGAGCTATCTGGGTGAGAAGTGGTGATCTTAATACCAATTTCTTCCACATGTCCACCTTAAAATATAGATAAACTAATAGAATCCATTCCATTACTTTGGATGGGAGAGATTGTCATAAAGATGAGGAGATCTTGCAGGCGGCCATTGACTTCTTTTCTTCCCCTTTATCAAATGATGGTATTATTAATGTCCAAGGTTAGACTAATCTTCTTGATGAAATCCCTTGTTTGGTCACCCCAGAAATGAACAATGCTCTTTCCAGGATCCCCTCGAAACAGGAAGTTCATAATGCAGTATTCTCTTTTGAAGGTAATAAAGCCCCTAGATTGGATGGTTTCCCCGTGTTTTTCTTTCAAGTGTATTGGGATATTATTGAAAAAGATTTAGTTGGAGCGGCTAAAGAATTCTTTGGGATCCAAAATGCTATTGAAGGAACTTAATTCAAGATTTCTTTTCCTTATTCCTAAGAGGCCTTCTCTGCATACTTTTCAGGATTTTAGACCAATAAGCTTATGTAACTCTGTTTATAAAATCTTTTCTAAAATCCTTGTTGTCGGGTTGAAGGAAATAATGCCTCTGTTGGTCTCCAGTCAACAAAATGGATTTGTGCCAGGGCGGAAAATCCTTGTTTCTATTATGATGGTGCATGAAAATAATCACTCCCTTACTGGTCAATATGAAGATGGGTTTTCTCTTGAAGTTAGACCTCCTCAAAGCTTATGATAGGGTCAATTGATGATTCCTTCTGAAGGTTCTGAGTGATTTTGGTTTTGATGGGAATTTTTTAAAGATTGTGTTTCAGCTAATCTCAATAGCCAGACATGTTATTATAAATGGTCCCCCTTCAGGTTTCTTTTCCTCGTCTAGATGTCTTAGGCAGGGGGATCCCATTTCTCCGTTCCTCTTTATCCTTATGGCAGAATCATTTAGAAGATACATCAACAAGATGGTTTCTGTTGGCAAGTTAAAAGGCCCTTCTCCTTCTTCTTCAAACTAAATTTCCTCTCATCAACAATTTGCTGATGATATGGTTCTTATGGGGGAAATCTCAATTGCGGAGGAAATTATGTTAAAAAGTTCTATTCAACTCTATGAAAGTGCCTCAGGACAAGTTGCTAGCCTCCAAAAAAGTTCCATTTTTTTCATTAATACTCCAAAGAGAAGGAAGTTGATGATTTCTCAAGTCCTTGGGTATAAAATTGAGGCTTTTCCATGTAAGGAAACTCAGGTGCGGAAACATCTTCCTACACTAATCTCTATAGGAAAGTATTTTTAAATCCTTACAATTTCAGATTTGTTAACTACTTTAACAATGATATTGCAGCCACATACCATGCATACAGAAAATAGAGAATGACACAATGATTTACCCTGGGTAAAACCTTTTGGTAAAAAACCCCAGCACTCCAAAACCTGTACAATGTATTATCTTCAACACAACGGTTACAACACACTTGCAATGCAAGTTCTTTCAGGAGACAATCGACACACGCAGACTAATCCAGTAGCACCAGATTATACCAACAATACACTCTTTTTTGTATCCTTTTCTGTAACCCTAAAAATGCTTATATCATGCGCTTTCCTTTTTAGGGCAACTTCCAAAGATAGCCACATTAGGGTTTTACCATTCTCCAAGAAAATAGGAACCCGAACCCCACGATTGTGGAAGAGTGTAAAGTACTCAACTTTATCAGTTGCCACATGTCTTGCATGTCTTCACCTATCATTGAAATCTCCT
>MU228133.1:66804-79489 GCA_018584345.1 Thuja plicata | reverse complement strand
CACCTACTCTAAATAACATAAACCAAGATGGGGAGGGTTGACAACATGCTTGATTGGCTCATCCTTTATGGTAGCTCTTTGTGTGTTTGTATGTTGTAATGTGCTTCCCCCGTAATGTGTTTCTAAAATGTTTGTTAAATTGTTTTATACGACCCTTGTTACTTTGTTGGCATAAGGTGATAAAAGAATCAAAATTGTTGTTCAATTCCTCTATATGTATCTACATTCTTCTATATGTCGTTTCATGTGATGTTGTACATGTGCTATTGTTTGTAACTGTGTTCCTTGTACAATCTTCTTGGATCTGCGACATGGTAGCACTAATTCTTTTTGGTCTCCAGGTTGTGGTCCAAAAAGATTCCTCTTCGTAATTCTTAAGTTTATTTCCTCCTTTGTGATTGTAGTTCTACTTTCTTTCGGGAATGATGTCAATTCATTTGCAATAACATTATATTTTCTATGTACATGTTATCTTATGATCATACTGATCCCACATTAGGTAGATCCCTTTTGTGTTCTTACATATGTTTATGTTTTATTTCCCTTGATTTGTCTTCCTTTGGGGGCATCTCGCAGTGGAAACGTAATCCATAGAGTTGCTTATGTTTCCGTTAAACCATTGCTCCTGTTAAAGTGTTAGCAATGAATTTAACATGGGGGCATACATTCTACTCACTTTTGGCACACACACACATTCAAAATAGTTTTCAAAGATTAAAAATTTTTCCCTTTATGGATTAAAAGAAACTAATCCTTAAAGCATGGTCACATTTTTACCTTTTTAGGATCTCTTGATCCCTCCAGTTTAAAATTTACACGGATCTCTTAATCCCGCCAGTTTTTAAATTTACAATAATTTGATCCCTTTAAGAACGGATCTCCCTGATGGGTTGACTAGTGAGTAGCCACATTCACTAGGCAGTTCAATTCCATCTTTCCAGTTACACTTTTTGTGTGGTTTACAATAAGACATAAGTTCTCATTGGGAGAGATAATCACACCCTTTTCTCTCTCTACTTAACTAAGTGATGTCTCTCTTATCAGGATCTTAGGGTTGATAAAGACTTAAGTCCCTTGGGGGCTTGAGGTTTTCTTTATCCCTTTTGGATTCAATAAGATTGTCTTTTCTGTATATTCTCCTTTACCAAGAGTTTGTGTTGAACTTATACTCTTGCTAAAGTGGGGGCTAAATGTATAGTCGAAAAATGGAAGCACTTCCATTGTCGACGTGTTTAGCCTTCCAAGTAAGTAGTTTGGGTCATGGCAAGCACCTTGAATGGGTTCCTGATCTTAACATGGCTTCCCCCCTGTTCTGTCCCTCTTTCCACTCATGTTTAGCCTGAATTCTGCATTCTGGACTGCAGATTGGTGATTCTGGGCTTCAGGGTTAGGATCAACCTTTTAGGTCTATGTCGACCTCGACCCTGAAATAGGTCAAGGTCAACCTTGACCTTGACCCAGGGTTCAGATCCCGGGGTCTCACAGATTTTGGAGGTCGGCCTTTGCAAAAAGTATTTCCCGCTTCCGAGTCGGCTGTTTCGGGTTCCAAAGCATTGATTCCTAGATTATATTTAATATAGGTCCTCTCCTAGGGGTAAAGGCTTTAATGGGAATTTAAGCCTCCTATGTAGGCCTCCTTAGAAGATTGTGCCCTAATTTCATAAAAAAGGGAAGCTTTCTCTCTCATTTTCTCTAAGTCTTCTAAGCATCAAGAAGTGATACTAAGTTCTCTATTGAAGCCTATGCATCCTTGAGAATTGAGAAACATCATCAAGAAAGCAATCAAGAAATATTTCAAGTAAGAATTCATCCATTCAAGCATCCATTTTCATGAAGGAGATCCATTGGAGGCCATTGAAGGATTCAAGCTACATAGTGCCCTTTTGGTGATCTCTCCATCCACCTTCTTCCAAGCCTATTCCAAAGTCAAGAACCCATTCAAGACTTGGTGTTGGAGATCTATTAGCAAGAGATTGAAGACATCCTACCTTTCTACATTCCACATTTTGAGGTGTACATGTGGATTCAAGGATTCAAATCCGCCACAAGGACTTTTACAAGCAAGGTGAATTTATGCATTTGCTTTGTTTACTTCTGCAATTTCAATTATATATTTGAGGTTAATTCCAAAACCGGGGTTTGACTAAGGTAAACCCCTCCCCCACAACAAACAATCTCCTTTTTCTTGCAGGTACAGGTACAGAACAACAGATTTGAACCTAGATCTGGATACCCTTTTCGAGTTTCTTTCAGACGGCGTGAACAGAGTCACTTTCGGATCTGTGTAGGTCAGGGTCGACATTATTGGGTCAAGGTTGACATTTGTCGGTCAAGGTTGACATTTTTCATATGATGACATCAGAACGGAAAAATATTTCTGGGTTTTGTTCGTCTCCGCATTCCGATTCAGGATCAACTATCAGTTTTACTAGAAATAGTCTACAAACCTTAGAAAATAGTATTCTTTGATCTGCAATATTTCAAGATTAGTGCATTTCTTCTGTTTCTTCAATTACTGTCATATATCATTTCCATACTTATAATTAACAGAATTTAAGATATCTCCTTTGTTATTTTCCTTTCCAAATAGTTGATTCATTTGTGCATTAGCCCTTCCTTGGGGTTGATCAACTTGGATCTCCCATTTGTGCATTTGAGGATAAAAAGAAATATCTTATCTTCTCCTTAATCACAATTGCAATACTTAATCAATACAATTTAATTAGGGTTAAGGAATTCAATACATTCTAGGCAACTTAAAGGACAATTTACATATCACATCCCAATCAATAATCATACTCAATCAATAAATCAACCATTTTTTTATATATTACAGACCCAAAGTTGTCTAAAATATGCATTCCATAGACACTTCCAATTATAAAAGTTGAGACACATATCTAACTTATCTAGAATGAATATGGCTAGACCATATGTTTGACCAAAACAAATTTTTAGTTAGGAATACTTAAATTCAATTGTAATGCTAAGTTAGCCTAATGTGTGACACATATTTGTACTTTCACCCTAATATATACCTTCCCATTGTAAAGCCTATTTGAGTCACTGATATGATTCTATTCAATATATTAACAATCTTTTTGGCACGCAAATTTGCAATAATTTTATAGAAAATATTTAAAAGTGAGATGGGCCTCCAATTTTTAACATGATTCTTATCACCACTTTTTGGGACTAATTTAATAATACCTTTCTTGATGTTTTCACCAAGAGTACCTCTCTCAAAGACATCTTCATATAAAGAAAACAATTCCATGCTGATCCACTCACTATTATGCTTGTAGAATTCAATGGGGAGACCATCAAGCCATGAAGTTTCTCCATTAGCCATAGAAATAATGGAATCTTCAATCTCTTTCAATTGAATATTATGCTCTAACATACTGTATTCCTCCTTAGAAAATTTCTTAGGGATCATTTTTACACATTTATCTAGAGCCCTTTGATTATTAGGCCCATGTTATGATGAAAATAGGTCTTTGTAAAATTTGTAGAAGGCCTCTGGGATCTCTTTATTATCACTAGATAGGCCACCCTCAGTTTGGATTTCATCAATTAGTTACCTTTTTTTTTTTTCTCTGATAATATTAAAGAAGTATTTTTTTCCCCTACCTCCTTCTTTAAGCCAGTTCATTCTCGTTCTTATCCTCTGCCCTTGGACCTCATAGTTTTGTTGTTTCCTAAGTTTCATCTTAGTGCTAATAAACTCCTCCTCCAACTTCTTATCCTATCCTTTCTCCTGAATATTTTTTTCAATATCACTGAGTTTCCTTTGACAATATGCCTCATTCTTCCTTCTATCTATTGTCTTCTTCTTTCCAATAATTTGGAACAGTTTTCTCCATACTTCTACCAACTGATCCCATTGTTCTCTAGGGGAGTGACCTAAATTGCCAAATTTGGACAAGAATGTGGCCATTATAATGGCTTCATTAGTATCTTGGTCATGAATCAGGGAAACATTAGGCTTGAACATGTTATTCTTTCTAAGATTTCCATCTCTAGGCAGACTATCCTCGAAATCAACAAAAAAGGAGATGGGGGAATGATCAGACATGGTAGTAGGAAGGACCTTCACATGGTAGAAACTAGAGGCATGGGGAACCACAAGGGTAGAGGATTCAACATGTACACTTTTTCTAGTCTACAATATACCCTCTGTCGACTAGACTGAGTATTGTACCATGTGAACCATACACCACTTCCATCATTCATCTTCTTCTCCATGAGATCCATCAGATTAAATTTCCTCTTGAAATTGGCCCAAAAATAATATTCATTTCCTTTTCACATGTGATTAACCCCCCACATTTATCTTCTTTATTTTTCACCATATTAAAATCACCCACAAAGATCCGCTATGCTTTCAGGAGATTATTAGTAAACCAATTCCAAAATGTAGCTCTAACTAGCTATAATCATTAGCTGCATATATGTTACACACACCCACCATCTTATCCTCCACTTTAACCATAATCCATTGAGACCTCTGACAAGGTGAGACACCATCATTTTTTATCTTGTTTGCCCATTTAGGAATAATGAGCAATATCGTTCCACGTCTACCCCTATCATGATTAGTGTACAAACATGTAGCATTATCCCATAGGAACCTAATAGTGTTGTATGCATGGTACCCCACAACTTTGATTTCTTGTAAGCAGACAATATCCTTTTTTTTGCAATCCATTACACCATTCTCTAACAATGTACTTTCTATCAGACATTTCCAACCCATAGACATTCGAACTATGTATATTCATCATCATGGAAAAATTATCTGTTTGAGGATTTCTGATTCTTGTATAGTCTGTTAAAACAATCAGGTAGTTCTGAGTGGCTTTTCTTATTCCCACATTCTTTATTGTGGCATTATCCCATAGGAAATTAACCATGTTGTATGCATGATACCCCACAAGTTTGATTTCTTGTAAGCAGACAATATCCTTTTTTGCAATCCATTACACCATTCTCTGACAATATACTTTCTATCAGAAATTTCCAACCCATAGACATTCCAACTATGTATATTCATCATCATGGAAAAATTATTTGTTTGGGGATTTCTGATTCTTGTATAGTCTATTAAAATAATCAGGTAGTTCTGAGTGGCTTTTCTTATTCCCACCTTATTTATTGTTATAACTCAGGTGTATCTCAATTAATTTTTTTTTCTTTTTAGCATTTTTTCTCAATAATTCTGCGAATTGGTCCCCTACGTCCACCACCATATCTCCAGATCCATCATATAGAATAATCTATTTTTCATTACCTCATGCTACAGATTTAGAGGGTTCAAATAAGGAAAATCTCTTTTTCAAAGCTGTATGTTTGAGTCTCCTAAAATTACCTGCTCTTTCATTTATGTTATCCAAGGGAATTTTTTGGACATTCTTCCTAGTGGGGGAATCTGGCTCTTGATTTTCATGACAATGGGGATCCTTATCAGTTTGACAACTGATTGGGTGGCTAGGGGTGGTACAATTGTTGCCATTCACAGGAATGACCTCAAGATCCTCTTTGAAGAGAGGACTTGTCAGGGAAATGAAGTTACCCACAACCCTATCATAATAAAGCTTCCTGACATTTCTTTCCTCCATTTTATTACCAACTCCTTTTCCAACACTAATTTATGGATACTTCTCATTAGAAATACCCTTACAATTATCTTTAGATCCCTAATTATCAATTTTTTCATTAGTGGGTTTCACAACATTTTCTTTAACACAAACCTCAAAGGATTTTTGAATTTATTTTAGAGTAGGGCAATCTTTTCTAGTGTGTCCATTGATCTTTCAATGAAAGCAAGTTTCCAAGTTACTAAGTAGGGCAATCTCCCACGAGGAGTTTCCTTCTATCTCTAGAGAAATTAACATCAGGGAAATAAATTTCTGGCTCAATAGCAATAAGAACATGAACATTGAGATGGGTAGGGCAACTCTAGATTCTTCCACCTAGAGGACCAACCATAGGGGTTTCAATATCTATAGAATAAATGACGAAAACATAGGTTGAATTCCTTTGAGTTTGACCCAACGAGGAGAAGATCGGGCCACTACCTTATCCAAATTTCATTTTGGCGACCACATGAAGGCCCTAAAAAAGGCTTTTCCAACAACCCAAAAACCTTTACTTAATATTCTTTCATGCATATTATGGTTTTTTAGAAACACCACACAAGACCTCTTTGTATCATTCTATCGAAACTCATGAAAATGCCCAATTTTTCCCCTATATATTATTAAACCAATCGTCTAGAAATTTTCTAGTTGGTAAGAATTTATTATCCATGCATGCAAAAAAAATTGCAACATTTCTCAATTGAGATTGTTCATATTTGATAGCCCTTACCATGTCTTCGTTCAGAAATAATGACAATGTTTTCAACCCAGGAAAGGGGGGTTTACCCTTTTCTCCTCCTCCAAGGTCAACATCCTGCAGGAGGCCCCTGTCTCCCATTCCACATCCATTGGATCAAGCATCCACACATCCGTTGGCTCTGATGGTAGGGGCTCTAGAGAATTTCCCATTGCAACATGCAGTTTCTAGACACACAATTGAAGTTTGTTCTGCCAAAACTGCCTTATAAGATGGTTTCCCAATATCATCTTTGGTCTGCATTTTATCCCCATCTATGACATCACATGCTGTATTAATGGCCCTCTCCTTTCCATCATTAGGACATACACCATCCTCTAACCCCATTCAAAGCAATCGACTAGAGAAAAATCAAATAAGATCAAACCCTAGATGGCACCAAGATTTGACTGAAAGCACACATGAGAAAAAACATACATGAAACAAGGAGAACACAAAAATATCAATCAAAACAAGATAAGGAGCAAGCATAAAAAAAATTAAAATACTGCCACACACCCCTTGTAAGTACAAACCAAATCATTCACTTGCCCAACTTCCAGAGTGCAATCAGAGCTTTAAGGATTAATTTTGATAAATTGTAGAATTTATACCTACAATAATTTTATGTATGTGATCACTACTATAATATAATTTCTTGGGGAATAATGAAATAATATACAGTGAAGTTGATTACTACAATTGAATGTGAATATAAAATTCACTTTATAAAATATAGTATACTTTCTATAATCATTATTATTTTTTATTATTTACAACCCAAAATAGTTTAAATGGTATGCTTAAAACATAAACAATCACTCATATGATTATTACAATTGTATGAAAATATAAAATTCACTTTATAAAATATAGACATACTTTCTAAAATCATTAAATTTTTATTGTTATTTGCAATCCAAAATAGTTTAAATGGTATGCTTTAACCTAAACAATCACCCATATTTTCCAATCGTACATTAGGCTTAATAATGAAAGTTGGTAACTTATTATTTAATATGCACTTCACGTAACAACTAATTGTTGTATAAGAGGTGTATTATTGAATCACATATATCTTTAATTGGTAATTTGGTAAATATAATTGTAATGAAAAATCATAATTTGCTAAGTTTTATTGAAGCTAATCTTACATATGTGCAACTCAAAGAAAATTAAATGAGATAGATAATATCACTTAGGTCTAAAAATATTGAAGGTAGATAAATATAATGTGTCAAAATCTACCATTTTAGCAAAAAAAAAAACAAGCAATTTGGATTTTCTCTCTATCTTAGATTTTAAGCATAGTTATGTCTTTTTGGGATAAATTCATGGCTATATATTGTTCTGATAGGTGAGAATATGATCCACTAATTAGATATTTATGATGTGTAATTCATGCTACCTTTTTTTTCTCTTATTGTCAAGGATTAATGGTATTCAAAAATACCTTAAAAGACTACTTAAAGATCATTAAGATGAAAAGTTTAGAGCTATATCACACTCTTATAAAGGAAATGACCAAGAAAAATATAATTTTTTAGCTTGGGCTAACTCAAGGTGACATTTATGTTTTGAGGCTTAAAATATTATAAACTAATAAATTGTGTAACTTTAATTTGTTTTATTCAATTTTTATTTTTTATTTTAAAAATAGGTAGATATAGATTTTTGTAAATTTAAGAGTATTATTTTAATTGCTAGAAAATTGAAAAAAGTGATGTCAATGAGACATTGAATTTTTTTTTTTTTTTCATTTTGATAGTTTGAAAATCTAGTGCATGGAGAAAAAAGTTTTTGTTGAATTTTTTATAATAAAATTTTTATGTCAAATTTCTTTAAAATGTCTAAGTTTTTATAATTTAAAATATCATGCCATCTTAAAGAGGATTCTCTCAAGTGTTCATATATTAAAAAAAATATTATAATTTAATATTTTAATACAATTACAATTGACTTCATGTTTGATTACATTAGCCTATTTACAATAAAGGAAAAAAATCACAAAAAATAATTAAAATATATTATAAAAATATAGATTCCAATCTCTATGAAGATTATTTTCAAATTTTTCATGGAAGCATCTTTGGCTAGAAAAATTTAGAGTTGAAGTTGTTAATTGTCTGATTTACTCCAAAATAATGTTTAGACTAGATGAATTACCATATAGTTTGGAGTGAAATTGTTAAAGCTAAAACTCTTTATCTTAAAAATTTCTAGTTGAAACATAATTGTTTTTGGTTAAACATTATATATATACATCCAAGTAAAAATTTCCTAAGTAAAAAAATTCTAGTTAAAACATTACTATCTTTATGATCAAAACATAACATATAAATCCAAGAAACAATTTTGAACTTTTACTCCTTAGAGAATGAGTTCTCTTAGGTCAACTTTTGGGAGAGACTATCTTTATGGTCATGATAAAGACTGGAAGGAAGAAATCAAGCATGCAAATGTCCTAGATGATTTTTTTAGGGTTTAGGTAGACCTAAGAAATATCTATAATATTAAATATAATGTAGAATTAAAGAGGCAAAAATAACAATTCACAATAACACACAGATTTAATGTGATTCACCCAATCTTAGCTACATCCATGGAGAAACAACCATCCACTTTCTTTTTATCATAGATAGCAAAGAGAAAATTAAAATTTTATGATTTTTACATTACACAACTACTTATTTATTAGAAAATGTACAAAGGTCAATTTACATGCTAAAATAATAGTCAACTAATGTATTAATAATGGATAATTTTTGCTTCAAGAGTGCTACCCTAGATCCCAAGATTGGGGGTGTTGCCCCCAACAACCCTCATTAGGGGTGTTGTCCCCAAACCCCTACCATGTGCATGCATCCACGAGGTCATCATTGAAGGGGCAATACACTATCACGTGCGTTTATATTCGGGGGTTTAAAATGGGTAAAAAAAGGGGCAATATATTGCTTAAATAGGGGGCAGGGTTTTTTTGGGGGGGNTAGGAAAACAAGTGTGGGGTACTAGAGGGGTATTGTAGGGGGGTGACAAAAAGGGAATTGGGGCAATATTATTTGAAAATAGGGGGATTCTTTAGTATGCGACAAACAGGCGTGTTATGATTCAGGTTCACTAAGTGAAGCCCTCGTGCATATACCAAGGAATAATATATAGAAAAATACATAGCATGAGTTGAAGAGGTAGATGTAGGAATGGTAGATAAAACATGCACATAGATGTGATAGATCATGAGAGACACAAGTATCTCAAGAGGGGCATAAGTTCATAAGAATTTGAAGGTGGAGAAATAATAACCATTATGTAGTGATACGTATTCTATATTTGTATAATATTAATAATCAAAGGAGTAATGGTAGGAAGAGATGATCAATATACACTAAAAATAATAAATGAAGCAATTTTAGTATTACCAACTTATGATATATGATGCATATGCATTATTGTTGAAAACATCACAGATTCATATAATTATTTGTGTAAGATTTTAAGCATTAGCTAAACTAGCAATTCCATTACAAAATATTGGTTGGACACATGAACATCATGATCATAATCTTGATTATCCTCTCAGTTGTTCTCTACACAAGAATATAAATATAAGTTTGTGAGTAGCTTAGAAACTAAAGTCAACAGTTCACATTTGATAATAATTAGAACTACTAATGTTATACTAGATATGAAAATGAAATGATAATGTAGTAGCGAAAGGTAAGTAAGGTGGGTAAAATATATATTAATTGATGAAATCTAAACTTTAAAAGAAAATGTATATTAATGAAATAATAATGAATTGCACACATAAACCCTAATAAGATCTTAAAAAATATAACAAAATAAATGAAAAGTAAACATGAAAATCATACAATAATTAGGGTATAAACCATAAAGCAAAATCCTAGGGTATATGTGTAAGATAAGATGAGATGAGCTCACAAAAAGTCTAAATTTTCTAAGAATTCATTTTTATAACCATAGAAATTCATTATGAACATTATTTTTAATATGGGTGTTAGTATAATAGACTTGAGTAGTATATAATTAATACTATGACAAAAAGTTGTGACAAAAAGTTGTTGATGCCAATTACTACCATACAAGTTATGACGTGTAATATAAGATGGAAATACTTTCTAGATCCATTAAAATAATTTTATTTTAACCAAATAAATTAATTATTTTAACCAAATGAATTAATTTAATGGATATGGTTTTTTTCCTCAAGGGAGAACCCATACATTTCAATTGTTTATTACGCTTGGTATTTATAAAGTCAGCAACTTAGTATTTAATATGCTTCGTGTACCAAATTACTAAATGATAATTTAGTCTATGTACTTGTAAAGGAAAATCAATGTAGGCTTGTCCAATAAGATGCACATGACTTCTCATATAATAAAGCTAGCTCAATCACATGAAAATCGTGGGAGTGGATGATTCATGATTGAATTTCTAGTTAGGAAATTAAATGTGATGTATAATGACCCTTTACTCTAAAAATGAGGAAAATGGATAACCTTAATTAGGTTATAAAATTACTAATTTAAATTATCGATTAGTTCAAGTTTTTTTTTAAAAAGTACTATCTTTTTTGGTTGAATTGAATTAATGGCTTTTGATCATTTCTATGGGTGTAAATAGATTTTGGCAGGATCTGAAATCCATATTGAAATAGTTGCAAAGAAAAAGACATCAAAGGTGTAAATCATTATGTTATGTACAAAAAGCTTATTAGTTGTGCGCTTTTGTTTCAATTTTTCCTGATATCTTGATTCTTTGTAGTAGTCAATTATTAGTGGTATTTAAAAGTACCTTAAGAAGGTTTGTGGATAGTTAAGGGACAAGGTTTCCTAGGTCAACCATTAGGAGAGACTAGTTTGTAAGGTTGCGTTAATGATCAACAAGCATGTAAAAACCCTAGATGATGATTTAGAGGTAAATATTGTTCCTCTTAATGTGCCAATTGAAGTGTTCCTTTAACAAATACATATTGAATGCTTTGAGAAGTTGAGTGATTTGAGGTTAATAAAATGAAAAAAATTGAATGCTTTTAAATACTTGAGTAAATAATACTAATCAAATGAAATTTGTACCAAGTCAAATAGTGGCAAAAATAAAATGGGTAAGAGTGATTGAGATTTAAAATTCAAAATTTAAATCTTAGAGATTAGATCTATAATATCAAAGACTGAATGTTTATCAATATCTTTACTTATTAAACAACCCAAATCAACCAATTGAAATAGAAAATAATTTCTATAATCATATTTTAAAATCTATAAATAATATATATAATAATAAAAAGACATTTGGCATCAATTTTCCATAATCGATGTTATATTTACAAGAATGCTTCTAGAATTAACTATGTATTTTCGGTATCAATGTTTCAAATTATACTCTTCCTCTTTTCGATGATAGATTACTTAGTGTTATCCAATCTTTTAGATTACAATTTGCCTCTTCTTGATGCTAGATTGTTGAGTGTATTCTAATATTTTAGATTACGCTCTCCCTCTTTATGATGATAGACAACTTAGTGTAATTCAACATTTCAAATTACACTCTTCCTTTTCTTGAAGATAGATTATTGAGCGCAATTTGACATTTAGATTACACTCTTCCTCTTCTTGATGATAGATTACTTAGCGTAATCTAACATTTTAGATTACATTCTTTCTCTTCCTAATGATTGATTCATGGGTCTAATCTGACGTTTTAGATTTAACTCTTCCTCTATCCAATGATAGATAACAAAGTGTAATTCAAAGCCATAGATCACATTATACCTCTTCCCGATGATAGACTATCGAGTATAATTCAACATTTTAGATTACACCATTCCTCTTCCAAATGATAGTCTATTGAGCATAATTCTACATTTCAGATATAATTCGACATTTTAGATTACAATCTTCCTCTTCCAAATGATAGACTATTGGGCATAATTCGACATTTCAGATTACACTCTTCTTCTTTTCGTAACAAGATATTATTGAATGTGAGTTAAACTGTAAGTACAAAAAGTACACACAATTGATCTCAAAATCACCCTTTACAAATTGAAACTATTTCATATAACAATTATGTAGAAATATTATTGTTGACATGGAAGCTAGGGTGACATGGAAGAGTGCATAGTTGGCTCAATCTAGGCATGACATGTGTCATCCAATGTTCTGTTAGGAATAAGGTGTCTCAACCTTGGATAATTCCTATTCTTATTATTTATTTTGTAAAATGTATTTCTTGCAAATAATGTAATTAAGTGTGAGTGTACATGTCTAGTTGGCATGTTGATGTG
>MU228133.1:48384-61911 GCA_018584345.1 Thuja plicata | reverse complement strand
TTGGCATGTTGATGTGTCACTCCACTTGATGTGTCGGCATCTTGAATTGTGTGTAAGGAGATCATGGCTGAAACGGTTATGATGGATTCCTATGACACGTAAGAGCTATTTATAGAAGATTCAATGATGGGTGAAGACATGCAATGACATGTGGCAACTGATAAAGTTGAGTACTGTACACTCTTCCACAATCGTGGGGTTCCTATTTTCTCGGAGAATGGTAAAACCCTAATACAACTATCTTTGGAAGTTGCTCTAAAAAGGAACGCGCATGATATAAGCATTTTTTAGGGTTGCAGATAGACATAGAAAAAGAGTGTATTGTTGGTATGATCGGGTGCTTCTGGATTAGCCTTTGTGTGTCGACTGTCTCCTGAAAGAACTTGCATTGCAAGTGTGTTGTAACCGTTGTGTTGAAGATAATACATTGTGCAGGTTTTGGAGTGCTGGGGTTTTTTACCGAAAGGTTTTCCCCAGAGTAAATCATTGTGTCATTCTTTATTTTTCTGTATACATGGTATATGGTTGTAATATCGTTGTTAAAGTAGTTAACGAATCTGAAATTGTAAGGATTTAAAAGAATTTGCACAATACTTTCCTTAAGAGATCAGTGTTGGAAGCTGTTTCCGCACCTGAGTTTCCTTACATGTTCTACATGACCCAATGATTGGACGCCACATTTGAAACAATTGGTCTTCAACAAAAGAGATTATAATAGGGGTCGAAAGAGTGACCTCTCATGTACCACTCACCATTGCACCACCTCACAACACAATTGATCTCAAACCATCCTTTACAAATTGAAACTATTTCATATAACAATTATTGTAGAAATATTTTATATCTCATACCCTACCAACCTTACCCCTTGAAAAGAACCATTATAATTTCAATTTTTATTCATATGAATAAAAGATGATCATAATTTCCAAGCGTCAACAGCTTTCCAAACTTTTTTGGCACAGACCATGGAGAAACATTGAATAGGTAGTGTGCGAAAACCTGACATCTCTGAAGAGGCATGATTAGTAGGCTTTACCTGTTTTTTATATAATTACGTACGCTACTAATCCCTCGAACGTCTCCATCAGGCAGCCCGATATTTTTGTTACGTTTTCCCACATTTACGAAAATCACCGCGTTTTTTTGGCGGTGTTTGAATCTTGTTTAGCCGAAACTACTAAAATAAGCCCAGTTTTGAAAGTTTTCCGTATAGCTATTTGTACTGCGCTTCGCAATAATGCCGTTGTCGGGCGTCCTTGCTTTACAGTTGTCGTCTTCTACCCAGGCGCTTCTCTTCCCTTCAATGGCGGACTGCGAAAAGCAAGACCGGACGAAAGATTGGAAAAGCTGAAGAAAAATAAATCCTTTGCTTCCAAACTCAACAAAAGGAAATCTTCTCGAGCTTTCTGAGGACTTTAAAGGTTCGTTGATCGTGATTATGGGGATGGAAGCGAGGTCTTTCTGAGCGTTTCAAGGAGCTCAAGCTTCCGGATTTTCATTTGGCGTGGAGAAATTTTGCAATGGATCATATCTTGTGGAAAAAGATTTCCGCATTTTGTGTATGATCCGCTGATCTTTGCCAAGGAGCGTCTTCAAGATTGGAGTTCTAGGGTTTGAGGAGATCAGAGAAACCCCAAAGATTGGACTTTTGGGGCTTGGCAAAGTAGAGCAAAGATTGGAGCTTTAGGGTGCGAGATGACGGGTCAGGTGGTGGATTGTTCGGGGGTGGAGCAGGAGGAGGTGAGAAGCAGTAGTATTAAGAGCTCTAAAAGAGCCCTAATTGAAATTGAGGCGGAGGCGGGTGGAACTTCCGACTCCTCCATAACTGGTACTAAACCAGAGGCCGTTGAAGGTGAGGGGGATATTTCTTCTGGTCATAAGATCTTTGGCTTTTCTCTGAGACACATTGTGGCTGTTGCCGGTTCGAGTGAAGATAGGAAGTGTTTGAGTAATGATGAAAAACAACACCGCCCGGTTTATGTGACCCGGCAGCTTCTACCAGTGGAAGTTGAAGCGTCGGGTGAGCAAAGTACGGGTGGCCGTGCTGTGAAGAAAAGCAGGCGAGGGCCGAGGTCCAAAAGCTCGCAGTACCGCGGGGTGACCTATTACAGACGTACTGGCCGGTGGGAGTCCCATATATGGTAACAACTAACAGCAAGACCGAGCTTTTTTGGGTTTTTTGTGCCTTTTTCGGCCTGAGCTCGAGATTGATGTTCTCTTTGTACAATTGCAGGGACTGCAGAAAGCAAATCTATCTAGGTACGAGCTTTCCCTATTTGGTTATGTGTACTCCCGGACTTTGAAACTGTCACTTGTTTTTGGAGTTAAATGGCAATAAAGTATTGGCTTCAAGATGTGAAATTTTTAGAAATGGTAATAATGTATTGGCTTCAAGATGCGAAATTTTTATTGAAATGGTAATAGTGTATTTGGTTTAAGATGTGAAATTTTTGGTGCTTGTTTAAAGATTTCCGGATTAGATTATGGAAGTATGGAAGTCTTGGGTTTTTCATATCAAATTCTCTTTTATCTGAGGATAAATTATGGAAAGTGAAAATAAATGTGATAAATAGTCTATATTACAGTGACATAAAAATGGAGTCTTTTTACTTCATCAATTTTTTTTGTTTGTTTATTCTGATGATTGATCTTGAAGTTTGATTGGAAACATTAATGAAGAAAAATTTGACAAATAGCCTATCAAAATGACAGAAAAATGTTCAGTCTTTTTTCTGAATCAAACTTTCTCCTTTTGCTTGTTTATTATGATAGATTGATCGTGAAGATTGTTCCAAAATATTGATTAAGAAAAATGTTCACAGTCTATCACAGTGACAAAGGAAAATGTCCCCACTGTCTTTTCCTTCATCAAATTCTCTTCATTCGTTTATTTATTCTGATGATTAACTGAGGAGTGTAATTTCTATCACAACACCCAAGAAAAATGTTCACATAGTCTATAACAATGCCAAGAAAAATGTTCACAGTCTTCTTTTCTTCTTCAAATTCTCTTCTTTCATTTGTTTATGCTGACGATTGGTCTGAGTTTCATTCAAAACATTCATGAAGAAAACTGTTCACATAGTCTATCACTGTGACAAAGAAAAATGTGCAGTCTTTTTTCTTCATCAATTATCCTCTTTTGTTTATTTATTCTAGTGATTGATGGTGGAGTGTGATCAAAACATTGACAAAGATTTTTTTTGCATAGTCTGTAATATGGATGTAATATGGATAAAGCAAAATGTTCGCATAGTTTTTCTTTATTAATTTTTTTTTGTTTATTTATTCTGGAGTGTGATTCAAAATTTTGACAATGTAAAATGTTCACATAATTTGTCATATTGATGAAGCAAAATGTTTACATAATCTGTTTTTGTCATCAAATTCTCGTTTTTTTGTTAATTTGTTTTGATAGAATGTGATTCAAAACATTGATGAAGAAAAATGTTCACATAGTCATATTATATTGACAAAGAAAAATGTTCATGTAGACTTTTTTCTTCATCAAATCCTCTTCTTTTGTTTATTTTTTCTGACTGAGTGATTCAAAATATTGACCAACAAAAATGTTCGTGCATAGTCAATTATATTGACGAATGTTCAGTCTTTTTTTTTCATCAAATTCTCTTCTTTTGTTTATTTTATTCTCAAGAACTGCCACTCAAAATATTAACAGCAAAAAATATTCAGATAGTCTTCTTTCTTTATCAAATTCTCTTCTTTTGTTTATTTATTCTGATGATTCATCATAGAATGTGATTGAAAATATTGACTAAGAAAATGTTAATATGATAAATCATATTGACTGAAGAAAACTGTTCACATAATCTAACACAATTTTTTTTCAAATAAATATACTATATATCTTGATATTAAGTGAAATGCAAACTTGGATTTACCAATATGCAAGGATTTCATAACAAGGGGTAATCTACTACAAAATATTTTCAAATAAATATATTAAATATCTTGTCATTAAGTGAAATATAAATTTGGATTTACCAATATGCAAGGATTTATACTTTTTTCTTTTATCTCTGCGGTTTACTAAACTAGAGTGTCTGTTTTTAAGTGCAGGTGGCTTTGACACCGCTCATGCAGCTGCCAGGTAAAATATTACAGCCCAGTTTGGCTGCTTGGATTCCATTATCTGTTACTTGATTAGTGAATCCGTAACAGACGCTGCTTGTCATGTTATTAGATATGGTCTATGTTTAATTTGGATCGAAGTAGTAAGAATTGAAGTGTAATAGTAATACTGTGAATTATGTTGCACTGCAGAGCCTACGACAGAGCGGCCATTAAATTTCGTGGTGTTGAAGCCGATATCAATTTTGTTCTCAGAGATTACGAAGAAGAAATAGTCCAGGTCAGATCATGCTTCTTTCTGAATGTCTTTGTATACTTTCTGAATGCATTTATTTCTAGGATGCCAGTTCGGGTTCGAGTTAGAGTTTGAAGGGCCTGTTTGCGGTTACGGCAAAATTTTGAAAAGGGATTTAGGTTTGGGTTTGATATATATATATATATATATATATATATATTCTAGAAGCATGAGTTAAGATAAGAATGTCACATAGTATCATAAAAACATTTAAACAACATAAACACTTGTAATCATAGCATCATGAATCAAAATCATGATCATAACATCATATGCTTCAAGTTTAAGTTCAACATCAAAGATTCAAAACATTAAAATTAAATCATAACATCAGTTCAAGACTCAAGTATCATTGTTTGAAGTTCAACTAATGGATTAAAAATTTATTTATATTCTATTCTTCTTCATAATCTTCTTATTCTTCATTATCATCTTCTTCTTCATTGGCATTAGTTGACTCACAAATAGAGCTAAGGCCAATGGGATCAGTTGCACCAATAATTGTATTGGCTTCAAAATCTTCACATTTATCAAGTGCAAGCCGAGAAGTGGAAGCATTCAAGTCCGCAAGCTCTACATTTATATCCCACCTCTTCGTCTCCTCTTCATTGTATTCTTTACTCTTGTGTGAGACGAGACGCAAGTTGTAATGCACAAATACCAAAATTTCAGCTCCTTTTTATTGCAACCTATTGTGCTTCACTGAGTGGATGAACAAATATGTGCTCCAGTTTCTTTCTACTACAGATGAACCAGCAACCTATGAAGACAAGACAAAGTAAACAATTAAAATAAAATTATTAATCTTATAAAATAAAAATTACTTGCTAGTCATGAAGATAAAGTATACTAATTATAAAACTTACTTGTGATATAATTTTGATTGCAAGGGGCTGCAACATTTGGAATCTTTGGTTATGGAAGTGCCACCAACTATGAGCATCCTTCATAAACCGATGACGAAGAGCATCATTTCTTAGACCTCTTGCATTCACAAACTTTATGAACTCATCCGTAATCACATCTCGCATATCATCTTCAAGAAAGAGTCTTTTAAATGTTGCCTTGTACCCATCAGACACTTCTACATCTCTATAGGATGGCAACCTTCTTGGTTGATCAGTAAATTGGGTGCTATAGTATTTGGGCGTCAATTCATAGGCAAGCAAATGTAGAGGAGTGGTCATTTTGTTCCATTGTTCTACAACAATTGCTTGTAATTATTTGAAGAAGAAAGTCTCTTGGGGATCTTGCTCTTTTTCATTTACAATTTGCTTGATCTTCTCAAGCATTGAGTCTATGCCATCATAGATCTCTCCAAGGCAAGGCCTATCCATGTCAATGTCCCTAAGCACATTCATAATGGGCTCGATGAACTTAATGAGATATTTCACACGTTCCAACCATGAGTCATCCAATATCCTTTTTTTTATTTTGGTTGCCTTCTCACTGTTGCTTTATCTCCATATAGCCCAATTGTTGTTAATTACCATATTGCAAAGTGCCTCTTTCACTTGCACAAGTCGTCTCAAGATGATAAAATTTGACGCAAAACGAGTGTCAACAACCTGTAACATAAATTAGAAATTTAGAACAAAAAAATACAACTATTAGATACTTACTTTAAAAATAAATACACATTACACAATTAAAATATGAAAATCAGAAATTGTAAGATACTATTTTTTTTATAAATTAAATTACTAACTTGAGTTCAAGTTCACTTACCTTCAGTAGCTCCAAACGTGAGAACATTTTGAATATTCCCTGAGTCATGTGGTGGTTTGTAACGAACATCTGGATGTCCTCAACCTCTGCATACACCTATTTGATCCACCCAATTGTGTTCCCAATCTTTTTAGAATAAGATTGAGTGAATGGACCGCACAAGGTGTCCAAAGTATATGATGATATCGCTCTTCAATCAACAAACCAACAACTCTACAATTCTTTGCATTGTTCGTTATGACTTGGACAACATTTCTAGCATCCACTTGTTCAATGACAGAGATGAGAATATTAGCAATAAATGGCCCATCTTTTACTTGCCCCTCACAATCCACGGATTTAAAAAACATTGCCCATTTAGGGGACACCACCAAGACATTGATCAAGGGAGGATATCTAGCATCTTTTCACCCATTTGAAAAAATTGATACCCCTGCCTCAATCCGTGAATCCCTTATGGGCTTCAATTGATCATCAACCCCCTTGACCTCTTGATCCAACAAGGTGGTCTGTACTCTCTCATAATCGGGGCCCTTATACCCTCTTGGAGCTTCATTGACACTTTTCAGCATCTTCCAATATGGAGAGCGAACAACACTAAAAGGAAGCCCATTTGCATACCTTCTTCCAATATGGAGAGCGAACAACACTAAAAGGAAGCCCATTTGCATACAAGCATCTTGCCACATCAATGTCGGCAATTTCTCTACTCTGATTTTGAAATGAGGTTTCTAGTGGTCCGTTTCTTTTATGTGTAAGGGGTGCTTTGCTTTCAATATCAAGGGCAAATGAGGTAGTATAAAAGGGGTGATTTTCTATCACAACATCTGTAGAGGGGGGTTGCATTCCCTTTGCTCTTTTTTTACTTTTATTACCACTGGCTATAATTTGTCTACTATGTTCTTCTCTCTCTTCTGTTGTCTCATGTGCTGCAATATATTTTAATACTATTGCATTTGGTATAGGTGCACCATTTTTTCCAAGGCATTTCTTGACTCCTCTTCCAGGGTATCCACACAAATGGCATACCACACATAAATATGAACTATTCCTTTTTACATAGCAACCCTGACATTTCCAACGGAATGCACCACCTCTTGGAAGTGGTCTTACAATATCAACATACTTCCACAAAGGAGAATCAGAAGGGGGTTTTACTCTTTATTCAATATTGCCTACTGAGGAAGATGTAGATGCTATTGTAGTTCCGTTTTCTATGGCAAGAAATTGTATACATGTTTGATATTCAATATAAAAAGAAGAGAATGAAAAATTCTGGAAAACAATGGACAATGAAAGAGAAATGAAAATAAAATAAAATGTTTAAACAAAAACAAAAACTTGAAGTGAATGGAACAATATGTCACCTCTTCCACTCATTGTAAGCTTGCAAAGGTGTAGAAATGAGGCACACGCTAGAAGAAGGTCCACAAATCAATCTTCCAACTCCTTGCACAACCAAACTCCTTCTCAACCACCTATTTCCTCTTGCTCAAGACAAAATAACCTATTTGCACACCACAAATGAGAATGAGAAGTCAACTTAAGCCTTTCAATTACACTTTTAAGGGTTGTGGATGTCAAAACTTTATAAAATATGCCCAAAAATGACTTAAAATCCGTTTGCTAGAAAAAATTCGGCAAAATTTGCTCCAAGTTTGCCATTTTCCGATGAATTCACCTGGGTCCGAACTGTGCACAAGGTGGTTCGAACTTGATCCTATGGACCGAACCCTGCCTGGACCCACAGGCGGACCAGACCCAGACCACAAACTAGTTAGAACTTGGCCTGGTCCGGGAGCCCCTAGGGGCGAACTCGACTTCCTAGATTTATTTCTATCCAATCACAAGACCTCTCTTATGGAAATTTGTCTAAACATTCATGGTTCTAGCTTGAATATTTTTGACTTAGACTATTTGGAGTGTTTTTTTCAATAAGGTTTTTGATATCATCACACAAGTACCATCATAATTCTAATTTGTTATTATATCATCTGTTAATGAAAATGTCAACAGTTTGCTTTATCAATTTTTGGGATGATATTATATGATGTACCATCAAAATTGTAATTTGATATATGATCAGCTAATAAAAATGAATATATATTATTACCCATTTTTAGGATGACACTCATGATCCATCAATTTGACAGATCTCAACTGTTAGTGAAAATATAACAAATGTTAATATTTTTATCATTAGAATTCTAATTTGAGATATATCATTTAGAATTCTAATTTGAGATATATCATCTACTAATGAAAATATAACAAATTTGAATATTTTATAGACATTCATTTTTAAATGAAACTCCATAATCCATCATCAAAGTTTTAATGTGATAGCAGCTACTAATAAAAGTATAACAATGTTAACAAAATGCTACCCTTCCATTGACCATTAAGCCTCCATTATTCAACACGATTACTGTTCGTTAGACTGACCGACCTGTCTGCAGATTGGTTTTGTTTTGATTACAAACTACAACGTTATCAACTGTTTAATTCTTATTTATTTTTGTGTAGGTAGTTGTGAGATTTGTTGAGAAAATGAAGCATACTTTCAAGGAGCAAAATAAATTTTAAGGGAGTAAGATAAAATAGGAATAAAAATTTATTAATGAATCTAAGTGTTTTTAAATAAATCTCAATAAAAACAAAACTAATAGAAAAATGATAGAATAATATGGCTTTTTTAAAACAAATTTTACCTTATTAGTTCCTCCATTTAATGGAGAACATTATGGTCGGTCTCTTAAGGGCCCATTTGGTTGGCGGAATTTGTGCATGCTGGAATTGCCAATTCTAGAATTGAATCCATTCTAGGTTTGTGCTATTCTCAAAATGAATTCTAGAATATGGCTGTCCTGTTTGGTTCACCTGGAAGATGACTGAGAAGATGCAAATTCTGTGTTTGGTTCCACACAACTAGAATTGGAATAGGAATTTTGTTTTTGTACACATACACATATATACACACATGTGTATACACACACATGTGTATATATACACACATATATGCACATGTGTGTGTATATATACACGCACACACATGTGTATATATACACATATACACACACATATGCACATACATGTGTGTATATACACATGTATACACATACATACATGTGTATATATACACATGTATACACATATACACATACACACCTGTGTATACACACATACACATATATACACACACACTTGTGTATATATATAAACATATACACATACACACACACACACATATATACACATACACACATATACACACGTGTATATAGATATGAGTATGTATATACACATGTGTGTATATATACATACATGTATATATATAGTATATATATGTATGTATATACACACACATGTACATACGTACACATGTATATTCACACACATGTGTATATATACACACATACACATGTGTGTATATACACTCATTTGTATATATACATACATGTATCTATACTATATATGTACATGTGTGTATATACACTCATATGTATATATACATACATGTATATATACATACATGTATATATACACACATGTATATATACACATGTATATACACACATATATACACATGTTATATATACACAGATTTATATATACATTCTGATAGCAATATAATATTAACACAAAAATGGGAATGAATTTTCCTTCACAAAATAATACTCTCAATTCGAATTCCAATTTTCAATTCCAATTCTAGGTCCTGAGGGGGAATTGTGGAATGCTCAAAAAGGCCCAAAATTAGAATTCGCATAACCCTATTCCAATTTTTAATTTTGGAACCAAACAGGGAATTGAACATTTTGGGAATTCGGAAATGCCAATTCCCATTCAATTCCAATTCCACCCCTCAACCAAACGGGCCCTAAAAGAATAAGAGATAAACAAGATGATTATGGAAAGCTTAATAATTGAAATGTTTCATAAGAACACGACACAACAAAGGGTAGACATAAAAGAGTAAAAGGAAATCATGTTTTAGGAATTTTGTTTAGAGTGTTCTATATGTGAGCATTTTTTTTTTCAAAAAGGAAGTATGTAACACTATAGTCTACTTATCAAGGCACAAATAAAGTCAAATTGGTGATATAACACTATAGTCTACTTATCAAGGCAGAAATAAAGTCAAATTGGTAATGATTATTTTGAAAATAGTTAAATGAAAGATGGTGAAAATATAATTATATTTTATATTTGAATTCAAAATATAGTGAATTAGCTATGCAGCCTTCAAAAAACTACTAAAGATCAAGTAATTTGTGAAATTATATGTATGTATGTATTTAGAATATTTTTCAATGCAATAAAATTATGTAACAACTATAGTTAAGGAAAAAAATAAAAAATAAAAATACATACATACGTGTACCTACATACATACATACATACATACATACTAATAATAATAATTTTTCAATGAAATAAAGTTATGTAGTAAGGAAATCAAATATTTTATATAGATGAAATCAGATCAACCAATGTGATAATTGTTATCTTATGAAAGTAGACAAAATGCTCTCATAAAAATAGACAACATAGAAGTTAAAGAAAAATCCCTCTCTATTAAAGAAAATAATTAGAGAAAGAAGCAACAACTTTAACAATCGTTAGGAAGGAAAAATGAAATGGAAGAGTAAAGAGGTCAATGTGTTAGAGGTTGTGGATATGGTTACACAATTTTAAAGGCATATTCAATTGAATAATTGAAAACAAAGGGGAAATCTGAAAAGGATTGTAGAATCAAGCAAGCTTAATATAATATCAAAATGTAAATTTCAGCCAAAATAAAAGAATTCATGTGAGTTTCGATATTATTTTCACACGTCACATGTGAAAATAATGATCAATCAAAACCGTATATCTTGTAATTGAGTTTTATTTGTGTAAACTTCCTAGCTATTCACACCAATGATTGGGAGGTATTCAAACCACTTTTCTATTTGATGGTCTTGAACATAAGTTATTAAGTGCAGGTTTGGTTTTTTGTTGAGAATAAAAGAGTCAAGAGAAGCTTGAAAAGATTGTAGACTCAAGAAAAATCGCATTTAAACTAAGAAAGTAAATTTCACTCAAAATAAAGAGTTCATGTGAGGTCGAGTATTTTTTCACTTTTAATATAGAAAAAAAATGTTTAGTTTCTTGATTTAGGTTGTTTAGACCATATATTTTTTAATGGAGTTTTATATAGGTAAGTAAATAAAGTAGTTATAGAGTGAAGTGAATATTTGAGACAATAAAGTAGTGGAAATCCTTGGAAAAGAGACACTAGCTATTCACACCAACAATGGGGAGGTAAAATACATTCAAACTACTTTATTACTTGATGGTCTTGAACATATTATTGAGTGTAAGCTATGTTGTCGAGAACAAAAGAGTCAAGTGAAGCTTGGAGACAACAAAGTAGTAGAATTTGTTGGAAAAATGGCATTCCACCTATTCACATTTTTGAGTGTGATATAGATTTTTGAGAACAATTATAGAGAACATATTTAAAAACTTGGTACTTATATTTGTTTTGATGAAAATATTGGCAAAAAATTTAAGTAAAGGTTCTCTAATTATTATTTGAATGTTTTCATTGCAAATGCATTAAAAAAATTGTATAAGAAAATTAAGATACTACTAGGCTATAGCATAGTTTGTATGGTCACTTGATCATTAAAGTGTTAAATTTATTACACACTAAGATAATGGCATAAGGCTTGTCCAAAATTTAAATATAAGAAGTTGAAAATGATTGCATATATATATATATATACACCCAAACATATATGGCCTTTTGGAAACACCAAATTAGAGTCTTTTTATTTCTTATGACTATTCCTTAAAGATACATTTATTTTCTTGAAGCATAAAGGTAAAACACAAATTTGTTTTTAAATTCAGAACTAATATAAAAGTGGCTATTTATTTAAAATTCTAAGAATCAACTCTAGGAAGATATAACATTAAAAGAATCTTAACAATTATTGTGATTAAAATGAAATAAAAAGATCTCTTACAACAACCTACACACCACATAAAAATAATATTATTGAGTGGAAAAATAAAATAATATTATTGAGTGGAAAAATAAAATGATTGTTGAAGTGACAAGGTCTATGTTACATGGAAAGAATTTGGGAATGATTTATGGGTTGAAATAATAGCTACGATAATGTATATCTCAATTGAGGTCCTATGTTAGGATTTCTTAAAAGCATGGTCAAATATAGGTCTAAGTCCCTTGGTAATTTTTTTAATTTATTGGCATATGTGCATGTGGTAGATTAGAATAAAAAATGTTGGATTCAAAGAGTATAGAAAAATAATGTATAACTTCAATTGAGGTCCTACATTAGGATTGACAAATCTTATAGAAGACTTAAGCATGGTGGTCAAGTATAGGTATAATTCAAGTAGCTATTTTAGAAATAATAGCTACGATAATGTATATCTCAATTGAGGTCCTATGTTAGGATTGCTTAAAAGCATGGTCAAATATAGGTGTAAGTCTCTTGGTAATATTTTTAATTTATTGGCATATGTGCATGTGGTAGATTAGAATAAAAAATGTTGGATGCAAAGAGTATAGAAAAATAATGTATATCTTCAATTGAGGTCCTACATTAGGATTGAAAAATCTTATCGAAGACTTGAACATGGTGGTCAAGTATAGGTATAATTCTTTTAGATATTTTAGTTTTTTTCAATTTATTGACATATGTGTGTGGTAGATTAGGGAAAAAAAGGAAGAAAGAAGAAGCTGGATGCAAAGAGGATAGAGAACATATCTATGAGATATTTTGAAATAAATAAATATACAAGTTTTGAGATAAAAAATTGAAGAAAGTGATTGTATCATGTGATGCTCATTATTTGATGAAGAGGTAGGATTGAAGGAATGTGAACGGTACAAAATGAACTAGAGCGATTGTGGAGATTGATTCATTGCAAGATGACACCATTCATCTCTAAAATAATTTGAAGGACATCTCAAGCAGAATTCCACTTCATCTTTAAGAGTTCATTCAATAAGTTAAAGCAATATCACGAGATCAACACCAAATACATGGCCTACCAGAAACGTAGAGTTTTTAAAAAAAATTAGTACAATGATAATAACCAAAGCGATCTAAATTAACTTTTTAATTTTGCATCGGTTTCTCAAAATTTCGGAGAGTTAACTTGTTTGACAGATATAGATCTAATGGAAGAAAAGCTAAGAGAATAAGATGTGTGTTACCTTTTGTAGTCCATAGTAGTTAGATTTTTAAACCAAGTTTATTTGGTATTAGCACTCTTGAATAGTTTAATTGAACTATGAGCTATATGGGTAGTGGACACTAGATTTAAAAGCCAAAGGAAAAGAAGATTGTGTTCATTACATAAGGAAATATATATATATATATATA
>MU228133.1:7287-47375 GCA_018584345.1 Thuja plicata | reverse complement strand
TGTTCCCTTCCTGAAAGTGGATTTAATATCAATAATAATAATTATATTAAAATATAAAACAAATTAATAAATTAAATTAAAATATAAACATTGAAATTGATTAATAATAGCAAGATATGTGGATGTACACCTTCCAGCCTTCATCTTATGAAGGAATGATATGTGGCATCATCTAATCAAAGAATATCAATCTGGACAAAGGAGCTCGATCCTTCATGGGAATAGTTCTCTTATAAAGACATCGCTAAGTAAAGTGTTTAATGATTAAACAAAAGATACGCCTCACATACACATAATTAATATACCTGGGATTAATACATATGATGAATACCACGTCACTGTAACAAGGAAGAAGTGATTAACGATTATATCAATATGTATAAAGGCAACAACTAATTCTATTGCGTTTCAACATTAGAGAGTTACTGCAATAGTTATCATAGATTATTCGATTAGTTAAGACCATAGTTGAGTATCATGGGGTAGTGCTTCTCACATACACATTGACTAGTCAAGAATGCTAACTGACTAAGGTTGAAGGGATACGATAATTGGGTGCATCAGTTGTTTTTGATTTAGGTAACTGCAGGTTTTGAAGGGTCCCCCGAAACCCTGTACAAAAAAATCACAAAAGATATTCAAAAATGTTCTCTAAACAAAACGGGTCAAGACCATAGTGGGGGTTTTACAACAAGCACCCACAACCTTGAAGAAACAATGCTTGAAACAACCTTCATGCAAACCCAAGCTAAAGACAAATCCAAGTCTAGGATTTACCTTTAGCACCCTTCTGATGGGAACGAAGAGTCATATCAAAAGAAGAGGACATCTTAATTTTTTTTCCTTTAACAGTTATCCAGCTCGTCAACTCTAGCCGCCTCATCTTGCCAACACATAAGTTGTTATAAGTGTAGCGACTGAGAATTGTTTGGAGAGGGCACGAATACCATAAGACACGAGATGTGTCTCATCAAACATAACTCCTCATCTTCGATCGTAGCTATAAGATGAGTTTACTGTCGGCCATTAAAAACATCGATTTTGTAGAATAATAAGATTATTTTGAATTCTGAGCAGAGGATAATATATAGCAGGCATTGATTTAGAAAATCATTAAGGAATTATATATTTATATGGCTGGAAAGCACTTATGAGTTAAATACCGATGACAAAATATTATGTTTGAATCATATTAAGCATACAGAGCTCTTTTATACACACACACACACACACACACACACACACACACACACACACACACTAGGGATAAAGAACTCTTGTAAAGCCTATTATATATATATATATATTATATTTTGTAAGGATGAAATCAAAATCATCTATATAATGTGTACATCTATATAATGTGTCTCATCAAACATAACTCCTCATCTTCGATCGTAGCTATAAGATGAGTTTACTGTCGGCCCTTAAAAACATCGATTTTGTGGAATAATAAGATTATTTTGAATTCTGAGCAGAGGATAATATATAGCAAGCATTGATTTAGAAAATCATTAAGGAATTATATATTTATATGGCTGGCAAGCACTTATGAGTTAAATACTGATGACAAAATATTATGTCTGAATCATATTAAGCATACAGAACTCTTATATATATATATATATATACGGGATAAAGAACTCTTGTAAAGCCTATTTTATATATATATATATATATATATTATATTTTGTAAGGATGAAATCAAAATCATCTATATAATATGTACATATATCTTTGAAAGATCTAGATATAATATACTCATTATATATATGTGTGTGTGTGTGTGTGTGTGTGTGTGTGTGTGTGTGTGTGTGTGTGTCAATGTTCAGATTCGTTGCATATAGATGCTAATAATTACATATAGATGACTTAATATGGTTAGATGAATGAATAATTCCCTTACTTTGATTATCTAGATTGAATCATTATAATCTTGTCAATTTAGGTCATAAGCTTATTAAGTACTTTGTGGCAACTTCAAGTCCTAAACAAATAAGGGACATTACATTTTCTATGTTTATAATAGATTCACATGAAAACTATTCACGGCAAGAAAAAAATGCTCCCGAATGTAAAAAGTAAAATGGACTTTTGCATTCATTTTAAAATTTAACAAAGAGTTTATATTTTATAGGATTTAAATTCTATTAGCAATATTAGTATATAATAAAAATAAATATCCATAATTTTTTCTTTAGAAGCGTTGTAGAGTTCAAAGAAGCAACAAATAGTTGCTCATTCTATAATGAAAGCACAATACATTGCAAAAATTTCAACATGTTAAATAATTTGGCTCAAAAGAATTTTAAAAAATTAAGAATAACAATCTAATAATATGTTTCAAGTGGTTAAAAATCGAGAGAAATATTTTATTTTAGCGTTAAGGGGAAGAATGGTGAGAAAATAATTTCTAGAGAAATAAAGTATATTTTTAAGGAGTAAGTTGAAATAAGAATAAAAAAATATTTCTTAGAAGGAAAGTGTGAATGATGTGAAAATGTGAATCAAAATAATGGAAATAGTGCAATGCAAGATCCAAACTCACAAACCACACAAACACGAAATAAAATTTAAGATACATATGTAAAATTAAATGATAAACAACAATGCCATTACAAAGACCTTAGTAGATTACATTGTTACTTGAGACTTGTTTGAATGCTTTTATGTAGATTTGCTCTTAGATTTTGTTGCAAATTTGTTTTAAGATTTTGTTGTATAAGTATGATATCATCATGATAGTATGCACGTTTGATGCTTGATAATGATAGTGCTAGCTCTTGATAATGATAATTCTTGATGGATGTTTGATATTGCTCAAATGATAGTAATGCTCTTGAAAATAATGCTGGCCAAGGAGAAATGGATGAGTGAAGGTCTTATTTATATGACT
Organism: Thuja plicata; assembly: GCA_018584345.1. Lineage (NCBI taxonomy): Eukaryota > Viridiplantae > Streptophyta > Pinopsida > Cupressales > Cupressaceae > Thuja > Thuja plicata. The sequence continues at coordinate 44,479 of MU228133.1, read as the reverse complement.
CACATCTATTTGATCAATGGTGGGGATTAAATTGTAAAAATGGTTGATAAAGTTAAGAGAAGGTGAGACCTTTAATGCACATGGATTGATGAGGTGGAAAGATATGATCGGGTGTAAATAGATAGAGAAAATAAATAAAATTTTAATTTTATTTATTCAAGGTAGAAAAATTAAATAATTGATTTGAATTTATTTAATTTTGAGAGGGGAGTGTTAGTTAATTAAATAATTTTTTAAAATTATTTAGTTTTTGATTAAAGGAAAACGAGTTGCAAGGGACCAAAAGCTCTATTACAAAACAAGCAACCAAAGAAATAAACCACACGCTAAACGCCTGGTAGACAATAGTGAAACAAAAATAGGGGAATAGAGCCCCAAAGCCCTTACAATTTTTTTATTATCAAACTTTCATTTATATGCAGTGGGTGATCCCACAATACTGTGTTCCACTTTTTGGTCAACTTTGACATTTAGACGAACATTCTGAAAAAAAACTTCGCTTTCAGACACCTATTGCTGCAAAACCATTAAGAATTTGAAGATGATGCAAACTAGTGAATTTTAGAATTTTGCTTCTAGTTTCTAAATATATATATTTCTTAAATTTTGGAATTAATTTGTATCTAATTTTTTTTCTCCAAGTCAAAAAATGGTTTCTATGGAAAATCATCTTTTTTGATTTGAGGAGTGACTAATTTTGATCAACATAACATTTTTCCTTAAAATGATAAAAATGTAATTCTTTCGAAATTAAGTTTGTAACACGGATATCTAGAGAATCCAATTAGTTTCGTTCAATTTGGCTGAATATTTTATAGTGAATATTTTATAGTTTATTGAGTTTTGAAGTGACATTTACTATAATTTGGACATAGGTTCATTTAGATCGCTCTAACTTGATCTATATATATATTGAAATTCTTTTTTTCTTTTTCTTGTTGATAAAAAGGTAACATAAATACCTATTTCCTAGATATTTTTCATATTTTTGTTTTCCTCATTTACTATTTTTTCAGAAGCGTCGAACAAAGAAGCTGCTAAATGGTCAGACAACCTATGTTTAATTAAACTAAAAATAGAAAGTCACAATGAACTCAATATATGTTAAAATCACAGTCATTTGAAAACTTGCTTTGAGTAGCATCACCTGAAATTTTGGTTTCAGAAGATTGTTTTATTTGGTCCTTGATTAAGACCTTCAAAGGACATAAACTTGTTGGCAAAAACATAACAACAAACAATGCTAGATTTTTAACCACCCATGTTCGCCCAACTGGGTGGGTCAGTTTTTTTTTTTTTTGGGATGATGCATGATCTTTTCATTGGTGTTGTGTACTCTATTGGAAATATTGTCAATACGGGTGGCCCCCTTATCCTTTCTTCGAAGTCTTGTTCTGGTTAGCATAAACATTCTTTTTATATTTAACGCTACTAGTGGGGGATCCAGAGGTGCCTTAAGATAAACTCTGTAGAGCTTCCCCTTAAGCATTCAACTTCTTGAGGCCTTCAAAACTGTTCTCCATGGTTGTACAACTAATAGCCACAACCGCCTTCAATTTGTCTTAAATAGTAGAAATAAAATCCTCCAAGGCTTTGATTTGAAGTTTATGATCCTCTTTCAACCCCTTAATGCCTTTAGCCAAATCATGAATAATGATAAGCACTTTATCCATACCATGAATAGGAGGAATATGAGTAATCCTTTCCTTAAAGGCGTTGATCTCTATCACAAACCACATAAATAGAGCATTCTAGCTGTCTGTAACCTCAATATTTTTGTTTATATTCATGGTCTGTTGAATAGAAGAGCCCTTCTTAGTAGGGGTATCTTTACCCAAGTCCACTGGAATTTCATTATGAATACTCACTTCCTTATCGCCCATAATCGAGGGCTACAAAACAAGGGAATACATAATAGGGTTTGCATCCTTGTGAAAATTCTTTTTAAGTTTCTTTAGTTTGGAGGAATTTCCTACTCCCCAACCAATTGTGATCCAGTAATGGCTTTACCCTTTCTCTCAGTAGACAGATGGGAAGAAACCCTCAATTTTCCTTTACCCTTACCATCATCATTCAGGTGAATAGAATTGGGCACAAAACCCTCAAGAGGGGTATAATTTGAGTAATCATCATTTGACACCACAATTCTGTGGTGGCCAAGGTACTCCTTTTAGGGTGCTTGCGTTTACCTAAATGAAAACAAGCCTCTTTGTCTATGGGAGCATTCTCAGGGTCTTTACAAAAGTCTTCATAATGACAGTGGATGTTATGCTAAAACTCAATGCTAGTCTTGGGTATGAGGTTCTTTTGGACAAAAATAGACTAATCATGCTCCATAATGAGGAGTATCAGTCCCTCGTGTAAAACCAAAGAAGGATATTTTTACATGAAGTTTAAAGCTATGACACAGCGAGGATAACAAATAAAAAGGTAGAGAAATACACTTGTCATGCCTAAAGTGATTGAGTATAACAAAATGGTAGTTGAGCATGCTACACAAATTTCCATCTAGGGTTATGTTCCACATGATAACCTAAGAAACATCTGCCCCTAGATCCTTGATAGAAGATATGTCATGTACCCTCCATCCGTTGTTCTTTTAATGTTATCCCTCTCCCCAAGCAGAAAGAAAATTCCAAGGGCTTCATTTGCACTCTTTCTATCCCAATAAAATTTCCTCCCCTCCACCAGGGTATTGGAAACCTTTGCAATCAATTCCTTAGAGATTTCAAGCTCAACGCCATAGAACTTTAGCACATCCTTCCACAAAAGCATTAGTCACTTGAGGGTTTGAATCATGTAACTTCATATAGGGAGAAAGTCCACCAATAGAAAGCTCAATCTAGACCTTCTAGTTCTCTTGCCATTTATGATAGACAATGGGCTCAATTCTGTTCCTGTCGCCTCCCATGTTGCAGAGACCACCAAGAGAAGCAAGAACCAGACAACCAATAAACTAGATGCATAAAACAAAGTTCATGATTAAGGGGATTGATTGACACACCATAATAAAAGAGGGCCAAATCAATAAGCAATTTTACACGCTCGAGTTTATCATTTCACATAAAGCATTCAAGTTAGCATTCCTTGTAATCCTTGTGAGTGAGCATCTTAATATCTTTCGAGATTTTATCATTAATCCTTGAACTTACCATATTATAATAAGAGACCCCAAGATTTGCTAGTTTATTAACAACATAGTTCCCTTCATGATACACATGAGTGTCCTTATTTCCATAAAAAAAAACTAAGCATATTTACAGTGTCAAGAATTAATGTCTTGATGGTCCAACTAAGGCTATGTTTTCCTTTTAGGCAATTAATTATATATAGAGAATCACACTTGAACCATACCTTTGTAAACTCCTTTGAGACTGCGATCTTGAGACCAATGTAGGTTGTGTAAGCGTTGACATAATGGTTTGTATGCGAACCCAAAGGGAGGGCCACCACCAAGGAAAAGATGAATTAATTAAATAATAAAAATATTTTATCAGTATTTGAAGGAAAATGATAAATTAATTAAATTTAATTAATAATACAAGGAAAGGGATAGTGAATCACACACACACACACATATTTTATTAGTATTTGAAGGAAAATGATAAATTAATTAAATTTAATTAATAATAGAAGGAAAGGGATAGTGAATCACACACACACTCCGAGATTTGAACTCAATACCATGCAGGTGCTTACAACATGTATATGCCAAATTATACCAAGTGTCATTTGACATATAAAAATATTTAATTAATAGAACAAATAATTATTTAATTAATTAATAATAAAATTATTTAATCAATAGAGAAAATTTTAATCAAATAATTAAAAATTATTAAACAATTATGGAAAGAAGAATAATGCTAGAGATGATATGGCGAAAATGTGTAGTTAAAATGCACAATCATTTTTCGATGTCTACAAAAAGTAATTTCAATTTAAGAGTTAAGATAGAGAATGGTAAGAAAATAATGTGTATTAATTAAAAAAGTAATCTATTTAAGAACAAGTTTTCAAAATTAAGCAAAAACAGGTTTTACAGGGACTCGAAACCCAACAAGTTCAGAATTACAAAGATAGAAAAAAGTTCAGCAACAAAACTAACAAAACAAAACAAGAGGGGGAACGAAGGCACCCCTCACCACAAAAAAAGACTAAAATAAAAACCAAAACAAAACCAACAAAAAATTACTGCCAACCTTTCAAACTCTAAAGGGTTTCATCCATTCAGGTATCTAGCTCGATCAATTTCATCACACTGGCCTTTAATTCCATAATCTCCTTGTTGGAAGAAGTGTTTTGGTTCATCTTCGCTTTGGTTCTGGAGCCAAGACCTTTACCCTTGGCCACATGATTCTGCAACAAGTCCCCATCAGGTTTCTCCAGCATATTGACCAACAAGCGAAGGTTACTAACCGAGGCCTTCATTCCCTCCTTAGAGTGCTGAAGCATATTCTCCAGCATTTTTTCCAAGCACTCAATTCTGGCCAACAAATGAATAGGGGCACAAAAATCCTGAGAGTTATTACAGTCCTTCCCCTTGTAACTCATCCTGTCTTCTAGAATTTGGTACTTGGCTTTCAGTGCTCTGTTCTGCGATCTAAGCTTCTTAATTTCCTGATAGCACCAGTTAATATTTTTGAAGGAGTAGAGGGCTTTAGCTTTAACAGTGTGAAGAAACCCAATAGAGTTATCCTCCTTTTCAAAAAAATCCTCCATTTCCATAGAAACAAAGATATCAATCTTAGTAGTGCTCTTATTCTCCTCCTCCTCCTTATTCTTTGCTTTCGCGTACTTCTCAGCCATGTAAAGAATGTCATAATTTGTCCCCTTCAGCTCATCCCCATTGCGGGGCCCCTCTTCATTTATGTCAACACCATACTTCACATCCTTGGAAAGGGAAAGGATATTCTCATTCCATGGCTTATTCTTTTTCTCATCATACATATCAATATTCCCTTTACTATCCTTCGAATTCATCTGCTTTATCCATACTAGCAGTATCTTTATTTAGATTAGACAAATTATTCCCTTCAAGATCAATAAATTTTTTACCTAGAGCATTCTGGTTAGGATCAATCTCCGTCGTAGGGTCCTTTGCGACATCAATCTCCTTGCCTTTATCAACAACTATCTCTTCCTCCATCCTAATTTCAGTTTCCTTAGCTTCCTCATTAGGTGTATCCCCTGAAGATGAAGTATCCATACCACTAGCTAGCGACTTGCTAGTATTCGGGCAATAATCAGAATCTTCCTCCCCAGAAGAACCTCGACTCCTCGTCCTCGTCCTCCAAGTTCACCGAATAATTAACCAACTTAATATTCTTCACCTTCGAAGATGAGGAAAAAGGCTTCAATACTCTTGGAGGGAGTAACATTTTTAATTTTTTTTGGTAGGTGTCTCAGCCTTACTAGTACCAAAACTAATACTCTTCCTCTTATCCTTAGGGTTTTTAACAATAGTCTCAGGGATATTGTTCTTCATGAACTCAAAAATCAACAAAATAAGGCCCTTGTGAAGAACAAACTTACTAGGATCCTCCCTATTTTCAACCAAGCTGTGATACAAAGAGTTGTAAAGAAAAAAGGCCAAGAAATAAAATCTGTGACGAAAGTGATTCAACAACACAAAATGATGAGATTGCGCTCTTGTAAATCGCCCTTCGAAAGTAGTATACTCCGTAATCACAATAAGAATTTTGCACCAAAACTCCTTAATATTAACAACCACATAAAAACCCTTCTTCTTAACCATGCCCTTCCTCTCGGCTTCAGTCTTAGGGAATTTATTAACCACCATTTTAGGACACTTCCTATTTCTGTAAAAATTCATGCCAGACAAGGGTAAACTAGTTACCTGCGCAATAAGCTCCACATTAATATCAACCTGCCTCCCGCCAATAGTCACAGAATCATTTCTCCACCCAACAATGAATTTTTGGGTTATCCCCTTGTCATATCCATGAAGTTTTTCCAAATAGGGAGTAAGGTGGCCTTTCCTAAGCTTCCTCCATATCTCAAGGTCCTCCTTCCACTTCAAACAGTTAGCCAGTTCTTCTCTGTTCAAATCGCCTCCCATAGCTGTCGAGCTCATAGGAATAGTATTCATGTGCAAAGAAACCAAGATGAAAAAACAATAGTAAAAAAGGCAGAGACGAAGCGCCCATAAAGCATGTGGTGAAAAGTAGCAATTATGAAATGTTAAGCTTCTGTACCTGCCGCAATAATTCATGATGTGTTTACCCATCCACAATCTTTCCATCATTTCCAATAAATCTTCCCTCCTTACTATTAGTCTTGTCATAATTAATAAGACTAATGTCCTCCGCATTAATATTCTTTAAATAGTGTCAAGTCATGTGGGAGTCAAGAGTGACCCTTTTATTAGCGAACAAGTCAGCAATTTTATTCGACTCACGAAAGACATGGGATACATGGGAATTATTAAAGGATCCCAAGATATCAATAGCCTTATTGATAATGTTCACAATCAACCAAGAAGCTTTGAATTTTCCTTTAAGACAGTTAATGTTGTTTTGCGAGTCACCTTCTAACTACACATTTTTAAGGTTCATCTATTTATCCAAAGATAGAGAGAAAAAGGCCCCATGAGCCTCAGCCACATGATTAGATTGAATTCCAATAGGAATAAGAACAACCACAATGAAATTACCCTTACTATCCCTAATGAAACCCCCACAACAAGCTTTACCCGGGTTCCCTTTAGCAGCCCCATCAAAGTTGATTTTGACCCAGCCCTCCAGAGAGACAACCAACAACAATTTTCCCTGCCTTGTTTCTTATCATCCTTCAAATTAATGTTCCAGCAATTAATTTCTAGCTCCAAATTTCCAAACCTTTTGGCCTACATAGAGACATTTTCTTGGATGCTTTTAAAGATAACATTCACCAGAACCAAAGGAGTTCTTTGTTTATCCCTAAAGGTTATGTTATTGCTTTCTTTCCACATATTCCAAATAAGGTGAGGAATAGCAATATACCAAACCAATTTGACTCTCTTATTCGAACTAGGACAATTCCATTGCTGGAAAAAATCCTAGAGAGAACTAGGAAACACACAGAAAACATTCCATCTCTGTAATAAGGCTTCCCAGATAATTAAGGAGTAAGAACAATTGAGGAGAAGATGAGAGGCCGATTCACTCTCCTTAAAGCATAGGCAACATTTGTTGGGAAAACATAACCCTCTCTTAATCAAATTGTCAACTGTGAGGATTTTGTTTTGGATAAACAGCTAGATGAAAATCTCAATTTTAGGAGTAAGATATTTATTCCACGCTTTTGCCCCCAAAGGGGTTTCATTAGTAGGTCTAAAGCTGAATTATGTAAGCAAAGGTAACAGAGAAAGTACGAGAAGGTTTTAGGCCCCAAATTAAGGTGTCTTCCTTGTTATCAATAATTTGTTGGGAATAAAGAGCTTTATTAATAAGAGCATTCAAATTCACCCAGTTGATTCAAATTCACCCCTTATTAAAGAGTAAGTTGCAACAAGAACAAATAATATTTATTAGAAGGCTAAAATAATCTAAATGTTGAGGGATAATGTTTAGAAAAAAGTCTATTATTTAAAAAACAAAGTATATTTTTAGGGAGTAAATTGTTTATAAGAAGAAAGGACATTTCTTAAAAGCAAAGTAATAGAACATTAAAGTAGATGTATCTAGTTTTTTTTAGTTAAGATTTTAAAGTTGGTGTTGAATATGTTATAGTTTTTTATTAAGGTAAAAATAGGTTTTGAAGGGGCCCTGAAACCCTGTACATAGGTGAAAAAAGATTTTCAAAGAAGCTCTCTAAAATGAAACAAAACAAAACCAACACAAGGGTTTTAAAACAGGCTCCCACAACCTGGACACAAAAGAAGATACCAGAAAAGGAATCTAGCACCCTCACAAAAAAATACGCTACTAAAAATAAATACAGTTACAACCAGCAGCCCAAAAGCTTCCAGCAAGCAACAACTGCCAGCAAATGAAAGCACAAACTAGTTATTTCTTCCCCTTCTAGGAACGAAGAGACATATCAAAAGAGGGTGGGCATTTTAATTTTTTCTTTCCTTTAACAGATGTCCACCCATCATCCTCAATCTTGGCCATTTCCAGCGTAGAAGTCGAATCAAGATTCAGGTCCCCTAACCCCTGAGGCTGTCCCAGGAGAGGGTTAGGAGAATCCAAAGAATCAACATCGAAAAATGACTTAGTAGCTACCGTATCAGAAGAAACCAACGAGGAGTTTCCAATAAGAGGAGTAGAAGCCCCTCTACCCTCAGAACCTCGAGCAGAATCAGTACAAGGAGAGGGGACAACTCCCAGGGAAGAGCCATCAACAGTCCCAAGAGGCACATTGGTCTTATCCAACTCTTGAGATGAAGAGACAACCTGAGAAAAACTTCTGATGGAAGAATCCTTCACAACAAAGTAATGTTGGGAGGAGGCCCCCTTCCACCAAGAAGCAGATTTTTTAATCTTTTCCAGTCCACACTGGTCCGCTAAGTGACCAGTTTTAAAGCATTGCCTGCATCTGAAGGGGAGGCCTTGATAATCCAAAGTTTGGATCCATGACCCTTTAGGATGCACCAACTTTATATTTCCCGGAAGACCCTTGGACGTGTCCAAATCAACCAAGATCCTAGCATAAGTTGAGTGAGGAATATCATCTGATTCCTCATCAACCATCAAGAAATCCCCAAGAGCCTCACCCACAGCCTCAAGAAGAGAGTTAACCCACAAATGAAGAGGGAGATGAGGAAGCCTCACCCAAGTAGGAACCTTGGAGAAGGACTCAGAGGAAGCATCAAATTCAGGATGCCAAGGCTTCATCATGAGCATGCACCGGGCATTCCAGCTAAAAAAATGATCACATAGTATCACTTTCCTTTTCTGCAGCCAACTCAAACTTGGAAATGAAAAAACCCCTTGCCATTGGGAAAATGTGAACCGTTGCAGAGATGATTGGTTCCCAATGGCGAGTAATCCAGGCATGCAAATCTGGAAGACTCGGTCAGTAACCCTTAAATCTGCATATAAGACCATGTTCCTCGAGAACTGAGGAAGCATGATCAATGGCTTCCACAACCTCTCCTTCCAGGGGGAGGATAAGAGAGGTTGAGAGAGGGAAAGGGGCAGCAACACGATCTCCAGCAGTTGAGGATTGCTTAGAGACAATAGATTTACAACCCCCCACAGCAGGAAGAACCACAACAGACACAGGCTCCCCCGCCGCCGTCAAAGAAACCGTAATCCGCCCAGGCGCTACAAGGGAAAAAAGTTCAACCGTTTTCCCTGAAGCAGCCGCATCCACCCCAGAGGCATCCACACGATTCCCTGTAGTAGCCGCATCCTCACGAACTGCAGCCACAGGAACCCTAGCAGCAACCGAAAGAATCGCGGCAGGAGGCATAGTGTTATTCTCTTGTGGGATATTGAATATGTTATAGTTAAACCAATTGAATCAGGATATATAAAAAATTATTGTGTCTTTTTATTCTCCTTTTTATCTTATTATGTGATTTAAAAAAAATCTATAATAATAAGAGAATATAAAATAATTATAATGATTTTATATCATTTATATAATTATATTCATTTACACATTATATTCTTGTCAACTTAAGGAATAAGTTGTTCATAAGAAGAAATGACAATTCTTAAAAGGTAAAGTAATTGAATATTAAAGTGGATGTATTTAAGTTTTTTATGAGTAAAGATTTTAAAGTTAGTTTGAAATATGTTATTGTTAAACCTTGTATTAAAGATATATAAAAACTTCTTGTGCCTTTTTATTCTCCTTTTTATCTTATTATGTTTTTTTTTTTTTAAATCTTTAATAACAAGAAATTATAAAATAGTTGCAATAGTTTTATATTATTTATACAATTATATATCATTATATTCATTTGCACATTATATTTTCGTCAACTTTAGAATAAAAATATTTTATTTTCATTTTTAAATTTTTTTCTTATATTCATTTTAATTTTCTCTCTTATTTTTTTTAAAAACTTTTTGATATCTTTTAACTCTAAGGAATTAAAATGACAGTTATCTTCAACTCATTACATCTAAATATAAAAATATATAAAAACTATATTTTTAAAACATCGAATCTTGTTCTTTTTAAATCTATGTAATCAGTTTGGCATAGCCTTAAACTTGTGAGGGTTTAAAGAATGCAAAAGTTATAAGTAAATCAAAGATTGTATTTATATATTATTAAATTAATGTTCAAATCAATCATTATTATAATTGATAATAAAATAATTGATTAACACTAAATTAATTTTATAAATGAATGTCTATTTTTCATATATTTAATTAAACTAAATTAATGTAAAATTCTAAATGATTTTTGTATGTATTTATTAAAATTTCATAACTCTTTAAAAATATAAGCTTAATTAATAAGCTTTGTTAGAATAAATGAATTTTTTTTATTATATAGTAAGACTTTTTTATAAATGTGCTTCTTAGTGGCAACTTCTTTTAGATCGAAAATTCTAAAGTTATGATTATGTTTGTTCTTTTTAATGTGTTTATATAAACCAAATTTCCCTTTTTTTCTAATAGTTTAATGGATAGAAATTAGTATATAGTATCACATTATGTTGTACGTACAAATAAAAAAATAATTCATATATATTTATTTTTCATTTAAATTAAATAAATTTTAAAACTATAAATTTTGAAAAGTCAGTATTGATTCATTAAAAAATGCTTATAACTTAAATGAAAATTAAAAAAATTATAACAATATGATAGAATAAAAATAATCTTAATATTTACCCCCAAAAATATTCTTAAATAGTAAGACATTTCTTAGTATTTTTAGACGAGTATTTAAGATATCTAAATTAATTGTAACATATTTAAAAGAAAACAATATTTTAATATTATAACTATTTTTGAAAGTTATTTCAAGTTGACAAAAAAATTCTAATATAGAAAACCATTTTAACTAAAATTATTCTTCAATTGTTTGAAAAAAACTTATATGAAATTTTTAATATAATATGTTTTTTCTAATTAAAAGAATATTAAATATTATCTTATTATGATTGTATAATGATTTAATAAATAGTTAATGTAGAGATGTGCTAATAAATATGGATTTTTAAGTCTATTTTGAAAAAATATTATTTTCTTCTCTTGTAAATAACAAATGTGGATAATGTCTTTAATTTTGGTGTATAGCTTACATTTGAATAATAAAATCAAAATTTACATAGATCATTTTATGAACCGATTTAGTTAAAGGGTAAAATAACATGTAATATAAGGTTGTAGGAGGAAATGGAGTAATTGTTTTAAGATAGATTGAGTCACTTTAATTAACAATAATTATTTCCTCCACAACTACTTGCTACTTCTTATATTAAAACTTAATAACAATAATTTTATAACTAGAAACTACCAAAATATTAAATCAACAATTATAAGGGCTCTGTTTGTAATATACATTAGCATCTTGAGAGACATTTGTTTATATGGTTTTAGTATAAAAAGTACCTATTCAACCACTTCAAAATATAGTCCCCCCTGATTCTGGATGAGTCAAGCTAAATTTTGATGGCTCATCGCTTGGTAATCTTGGTCGGGTGGGAGGGGGTGGTCTCATAAGAGACATGTTGGGCAACACCTTAGTTGCGTATTCTATGAATTTGGGAATTCAGATTGCCCACGTTGTAGAATTTTTTGTTGCTTTTCATGATGTTGAGCTGGAGATCACACGTGGTTTCAAGAAAATCACAGTGGAAGGTGACACCGAGAATGTAATTATGATGATCACAGGTGCGAGTACCCCGTGATGGGAAACTAGAGACATCATCATCAAAAGTAAAGATCTTCTTGACACGGTGGACATGTTTAAGTGCCAACACACCTTTCAGGAAGGTAATGGGGCAGTTAATAGGCTGGCATCGATGGCTCTCTTTACTTACCAAAATCATCATCACTTGATCTGCTACCCAAGATCTTTCCCATGTAATTCGTGTGGAGATTTCAAAGGATATTGCCAATCTCGACAATAACGGTACTTTCCCTTAAGTTTTTTTGATGATGAGAAAGGCTATTCATATCACTTAGGTTTCAAGATTTGGGATTTATTCTCTGGCTTTATCTGATTTTCTATTTCTCTCTATTCCACCATTAGCCAAACCTGTGATTCTATTTGCATTATGGGGGGTGATCTTAACCAAATTGAACTAGACTCTTGTGATGATTTTAAAAACAAGTCAGTCCTTTTCCCTATTATCTAGGTGGGTCATATGGACTAGTATGTGGAGGGAATGAAAGACTACAATCCAAAGCCGTTTGAGAAGTTTGTTGAGTCATGGGAAGATGACAAGGTCAGCATAGGTCATTTGTGGTTTCGATGGAGAACGTAGTAATGGCTACTAGTTTATTAGCAAAAGGAAAAGCGATGCCAGGAAACTCCAATGGCCACTTTAAGCCCAACATTAAGAGATTTCTTGGTCCCAAAGAAATTATCCCGAGGTTACAAAATGGTTTCAACAAGAAAGAGCTTCTAGGCAAGTGGAAAGGCCTCTTCATGGTGCTGATCAAGTTCATTACTCTGGAGAGAATATTTAAGAGGTTCCATTCTCATATCTTCCCTATGCGTAGTCATTTCTGCCATGAGATTAAGTTCAATTTCCCATGTTGGATTTTCTCTTTTATGTCTTAGTTAGTGTCCAAAGTTAAAAACAAGGGTGGTCCTCCCCTTCATCAAGGGCTTAATCTCCGCCTCTACAACTTTCACCTTGCCCTGACCCCCTAGGCTGGCCTTGACCCATATCTGGCTATGGAATTAAATAACCCTAAGTTTATAGTCCATGTTCGTCCTATGACCAAAATCCATCCTTCTCCTGGGTCAACAAGAGTTAACCCTCTTAGAAAAGCTAAATGCAAGGCCCTTGGAATTGAGCAGTCCAAGGAAAGTACTGTGATTGTGTCAGACGACTCCTCTTCCTTGTGGTTGACTGAGTCTGATTGGACTCCACAAAACACTATTGCCGATTCCTCTTCCTCTTCCTAGTCTCTTAACCATTCTTCCCTTGATCCTGTCATACCTCAGAATATTACCCCTCCCTTAACGATGAAGAATACCTCAATTGGAGATCACTATGATCTTGATTTTGTTGGGCAAAAGGTGGATGAATTGTGCATTTTCTACAATAGACAGATGCAGTCACTAAATGACACTTAAGGCAACTTCACATTGCTTGGAAGAAGATAAATAGACTGGAGGCTATTGTTGAGGCGAAGAAGAGGGTGGGAGACTGGACCCATGGTAAGGGAGATGATAGCATGTGGGGTGTGGTGAAGGATTTTGCTCAAAATCTCAATAATTGGGAGATTATGGAGGAACAAATTAAAGATCTTAAGGCTAGGATTTCGACTGAAGATGAGAAGAATGAGATGGTCAGTGCTCTAGTGAACGTGAAGGCCAACCAATCACAACTCAATAAAAAATTTAGGACCTGCTTGCTTATAGCAAGAAGATGATGGAAATGACTACTCTTTCCCTTAACACGTTACAAGTGGAGCTGGAAGAGAAGAGGGCTAAGCGTAGGAAAAGGGAGGAAACTCTCCAAGTGGTGCTCAAAGGAAATGAGGGGAATTCTACAGATGTTGTTGCTACGGTGCATCCTCCAAAGCGAGGTTATTTCCTGGACAAGTTGAAGGAGTTGAATGAGGACTAGAAAGGGGTTACTATGCCCCTTGTGTAAGGTCTTGTTGGCTAGTCATGTGTGCTGGTTTTTTGTTCCTGTGTCTGTTGTTGGTTGTTTTTCTATTTGGTTTTAGTTAGCTGGTTGAATTCACCTCTTGTGAATTCCTTTTGATTCGTCTGTTAGACTTGATGTATCTTTAATGTTGGGTTTAGGCCCTATCCCGCTTCAATTAATCAGAACCACTTCAAAATATCATTCACTTCCATGATGAAACATAACAAATACATAATCAACCATTTTAAAATAACATTCACTTCCATGATGATATGATTAATTGTTCATCCTTTTTTTTCACACCCTAATTTACTACAAGGGTCAAAACAATTTATGTTCCTTTATAGACTGTCATCTTGGATGGATTCTTATTGACAAAAAAATAAATGGACGGTATCCATAGAGTGCAATGAATAATGAAATCCTAGTATACAAGTATGAAAAAGGGCGAGTTCAAGCTAATTAGGGCCAAATATTGTCAATAAAAAGTGCTAATATTTGAATGAAAAAAGTGCTAACATTTATGTCTCAAAATTGAATTCCCTATAAAATTTCCATTAGAAATTGCCTTGAATTTAAGCACAATATTCATTTCTAATAAAATCCTAAGAGTTTCATAGATTTTGGCTTGAAATTTTATGACCTAAAATTGATCTAATTTATTAAAACATATCATTCCTACTGCTTTTGATCAATAACACAATCAACAACATCTCACCAACAACATGGAGAACATCTCCACAATCATATTCCATTTGCAACATACCAATACCAAAGCAACTATACATCTTGTAAACATCCTACATCCCTCCATGATTATCCCTCCACGATTCTATTTGTAAGGGTTTAACAACACAATCATCAATGCAACATATTAGCTAGTTCTTAGCATTGTGACAATTGCTCATCTCACGTTCTCACAATTGTAACAAGTAGAGGGTTGACATCAATGACAACATCATCTGCGAACCATCTCCCTCTTTTTCATTGATGGAAACACACAACATTTTTTTTTTTTGCTCCATGTGATCTTCACATTCTCTCCCCCTTTCACTAATATCTCTCTTGCGAACTGGACCTCTATAATCTCCTGCCCTTTGACAGCAAGGAAAAAGTGGCCAAGGTCTTCAAATATTCATTGATTCCCTCTTCGTCAGAACCTTTCATTTCTGCTTCCTCTATCATACTCTTTCCCTCAACCAACAATTGCCAATCACAGTACCTACTCCCCCTAAGGAGTAGATCTCATCGTTTGAAGAGATAAGGAATGTATATTGAGCTTCTCCCCTTGGAAAGATGCACTATCTTATGAATGTAGTTATAAGGAGCGAATAAACACTAGCTTCTCATAGAGATACTCAAAACTATCCTTAGAAAGTTGTTTTGTGAAGATATCTACAGTTTGATCTTTGGTGGGAACATGCTCTAACTTGACTTCTTCTACAACATTCTCTCTCAAAAACTAATTTATGATGAAATGTACTTAATAGTTAAACCCATCATAGGATTCTTTGAAATGTTTATAGCACTTGCATTGTCACACATAATTGGAATGGGCTTACCATATAGTACTTTAATGTCATTTGAAGTCTGCAAAACTTGAGTGCAACAAGAAGTTGCAACAATATATTCAACTTTTGTTGTGGATAAGGATACTAAATCCTATTTTTTATTGAACCAAGAGACCAATTTGTATCCGAAGAAAAACGCATTGCTAATGGTACTTCTGTCATCCACCCAACTGGCTAATCAATTGCAGTGTAAGCCTTCAATAAGAATTTAGCATATTTTTTGTACCATAAATCATAAACCTTAGTCCCCTTCATATATATGAATATTATTTTAACAACCTTCTCATGTGATTAATTAGGATTGGCATGATATCTTGTAACCAAACAAATTACATGCATTGTATCAGGTCTAGAAGTAGTCAAATCCAAAAATCCTCCAATCATAGATCTAAAAAGGGTCTGATCAATAGGGGGAGATTCATATTTTTTTCTCAAACTATAATCGATAGTCATAGGTGTACTCACTAATTTTGAATCCTCCATACCATTTATTTTCAACACTTTCTTAACATACATAGCTTGAGAAATATATCATCATCCTGTTGAACAACTTGAAGTCCAAGAAAGAAAGATAACTCACAAATCATAGACATCTCAAGTTTATTTTGCATTTCATCTGCAAACTTCTTGCATTCAACATCATCTATACCATAACTATTAACAAATTTTCTTCACCGATCTTAATATAAAGAATACTATCTGCAGTTTCTTTCTTGAAACCTTCTTGAAGTAAGTATTTGTCTAACCTTGTATTCCAAGCCTTGGGGGCTTGTTTGAGACCATACAAACCCTTTTTGAGTTTGCAAACCATATCTAGATCCTTGGACAATTGAAACCTATTCTATGGAAACCTCTTCTTTGAGATCACCATTTAGGAAGGATGGTTTGATATCCATATGCTATACTTTGAAGTCCTTGTGAGTAGTCAGAGAAAATGTTTCCTCAAAGTAAATTCCTTAAATCTGTGAATATCCCTTATAGACCAATATTGCCTTGTTCCTTGTTACTTCTCCATCTTTATTGCTTAACACATCCTAAACTGTTAGCTTCCCAAAAAGAAGCCTCAACACTTTTGGGGGGATGAAATGTATAAAGTAAATAACCCCCCTTAAGTGCATACTTTTATTTTAATTTATGGAGGTAGAAGTTTAAATCCCTTTTGTATGCCATTTCCTTTCTCTTAACACTTTACCTGCATTCCCTCCATTTTCTTAATTTCAAGGTCTAGAGAAATCTTCTTTTGTGGACCAGGGGAACTTGCAATCTTTATTTTCTAGAACCTGGCAATGTGTCCTACCTTATTGAAGTTGTAGCAAATAACATTATGCATTAGAGTATTATCACTTCTACTTACATTATATTTTCTATCAGTAGCCCTATGAACAAACATGTTGCATGTGAAGTAGTAGCCATGGAAAGAATGGGGAGCCATAACATGGCTATTACCTTTGAAATTATTCTTCATCTTACTTATGCATATGTTAGCCTTGTGACCAATTTTATTGCAAACATAGCATTTAC
The DNA here is from genome assembly GCA_018584345.1 of Thuja plicata. NCBI lineage: Eukaryota > Viridiplantae > Streptophyta > Pinopsida > Cupressales > Cupressaceae > Thuja > Thuja plicata. Next base: position 27,643 of record MU228133.1, on the reverse strand, counting down.
CTAGAATGGTTGGGAATTCATAGTATTATATCTTTGAGGATATAATTGAATTAATATTCATTTTTCTTCTACTTTTAATCACATTATTCCCAAATCTTTTGCAAGAATAACAATTACCATTGAACGATTGAGAATACCTAGTTGGAGAAAATTGTTTAGGGACAAGCATTCTAAAATTCTTTTGGTTCTAGTCTTCCTTGGAGCTCTGCTTCCTTCCTTTTTTCCTATTGGAGTCATCATGAACCTTTCTTTTCCATTCATCTTCAATTGATTCATAACATTTTCCTTCTTCAAGAACAAGATGTCTGTTGTTATTTTTTTGAGATCCAAATAACCCCTTAAGAAAATCAGATCTTCCTTTGAATTTGTCCATATGATTTCTGGCTCCTTCTAATTATTTCCTTAGAGAAGCAATTTCTTCCTCAAGCTTGATATATTTAGAAGATTCATTATAAAGCTTAGAATTTAATCAATCAACAATCCTCTTACCTTCTTCCATTTGAATTTTTAGGTTAATTATTTTATCCTCTATCTTCTTGAGTTTTACTTCACATTCTTTTCTTGCTTCTATTTTTCCCTTCAGTATGGTAATTATTTTATCTGCCTCATCAAATTAAATTTTATATTCTATACAATTTTCCCTTTCCATATCCATATCCACAAGAGTATTTTGAAGTTCTTCAAGATCCACTTCACAGTCATTTGGATTGATGTCCCAACCTCCATTTGTTGTAATTTCTTCTAGGTCTAGTTCCTAAAGAGATCTTAGATATCATGTATTTAAGTGCAGGCTCTACCTCAGTTGTTGCATTCAAAGCCACGAAAGACCTGACATCCTTTAGGTGATAAACATTGTTTCTAGTTTTGGATCCTTGTACTGCTAATCTTCTTGAACTAGCTTTCCTAATTTCACAACCCTTGTCATGAAATGTAAGATTGTATCATTTGCTACACATTTAAGTGACACTCAGTAGACTGTGTCTTAATCCTTTAACATAAAGAACATCTTTTGTCTTCTTCTTTCCATCAATTTTCATTGTCCCTTTTCCACAGGTTGGGACAAGTCCATCATCACTGAATTTGACAAATACCTCGTTCCAATTTTCAAGATTGATAAACTTTCATTTATCGCCAATCATGTGGTGAGAACATCCTTTGTTAATCACCCAAGTATTTGGTTCTTCTTTTTCATGAAAAGTACTCCACATAATCATTGATTGTTCATTGATCTTGTTACCATACATCTCATAATTCTTGATATCATCTATTTTATCACCAACATTTATAGCAATGAAAAAAGTTTTATCACTTGAAACATTTTGAGTTTCATCTTCTGAAGAGAAATTTTTGTCTTTAGAATAAAGACTTATCTTATGCTGCTCTCTTTTACTGCTATCTTCTGATTCTCTAAAAGGGCGTCTAGAAGCATAATGAAAATTTTTGCTAAAATTGAAATATTTGAAGGAATCTCACCTTTGTATTTGTCGTTCCCTTTCTTCAACCTCCTAAAAAATTTTCCTTTAACATCTTCAAATTCATCAAGCAGATCAACATTTTCCTCAATCTTCTTACCAAATTTGAGTGAAGCCTTCAGTTTGGGAGCATCCTTGTCAAATTTTCTCATATCATATGTAGTCAGAGAACCATACAGTTGATATAGTGTGTAATTGTCCAATTCATTACTTTCTTTAATAGTAGGGATTTTACAACTATAGCTTTTTGAAAGAGATCTAAGAATCTTTTTCACCACCTCATCTTCTTTTATTTCTTCACCAATACCCCTGATTCCATTTACTTCTTCATGTACTCAGAGCATATAATTTACAAAGTCTTCATCCCCATCCATCTTCAGGGTTTCAAATTTTGTTTTGAAAATTTGCATCTTCATTTGCTTTACCTTCTTTGTCTCTTTCATATATACTATCAAGCTTATCACATATTTCCTTAGTAGTAGTGCAATGCATTACCTTCATAGTAGTGCAATGTTTTATATGCCTTGATCTGTGAAATATTTGGAAGAGAACTAATAGGAGGAATTTAACCAAATTTGGTTAAGTTCAAGATACCAAACCCTAATGATTGTAAATGTGCATCCATTCTTACTTTCTAGAGAGAGTTTTAACCATCAAACTTACAAACTTTGTGAAATCTATCATTGATCATTCCAACCCTTCCTGAAGTGGTTAAGCGTACTTAAGAGGAACTTGGCTTTGATACTGGTTAGTTGTTGATCACATCTAGAGACTAAGAAGGGGGGGTGAATCAACCTCTTATAAAATTAAAACTTTTACTTTGGTTCTAAACATGTAGCAATAAACTACAATAATGAATTTTTAACATTCAACAAACATTGCATAAGAGAACAATAGATTTACATGGGAATCACAAGGAGGGAAAATCTAAGGTGATAATCAACTCACAATATATGAAAAATAAGAGGTTTATTGCCAAACTTGCTGCTAAGATACACCATCTTAGAGCTAGATACAAAGGACCTAAAGAGGAGACTCATTGTTACAACCCAAGATACATGTGATGAAGCATAATGAAATAAGCCTTAGCAAACTTCTTCTAGCATTCTCCTTAGAATGTAGATTAATTTGACATGATGTTGCCAACAACCATTATCAATTATTTTCCACAACTTCCACCATACACTACTACTTCCTCAAACACCCAGCTTCCACAATTCACATATACTCCACACTCTTTTGAGCAGATTCGATCTTCTATTTATACCATTCGGATCAATACCAAACTATAATTAGGTTGGAAAAAACAAGGGACAAGGGGGAAATCCTAGAGGTCAAAGACCAAAACATAATTGTGGTGAAATTGGTCCTATCTAGGGGTTAGAGAGAACCCAGACAATATGACAATATCCAATATGATCCCAAATGTCACACACAATTATCACACATCCTTCAAAGTCAAGAACAGGGTAACGTGTAGCAATAGTTAGTCGGTCCAAAAGCACCTCTTCAGCATGACCACTTAATGGGGATCTCCGCACAACACGGTGAGCCCCAATGCCAATTCAACACATCATATACTACAATAAAAAACATGGCATGAGCAAGAAAACAAACCCTATCAGTTAGATAGCTACAAACAACCTTGTAAACCAACTCTAGTCACAGTGTAACACCAAATAGAACAGTTATAGCTATGTATACCACATATAAATGTTCCTTGAACATCCAAGATTATTCCCAAGAACATATATCATATTTCCTCAATGATCCAAGCTGCACTACAACCAAACTATCACAAATTTCTTCATAATTGGAAAACTAGGAAAACATAGTCATGACGTATATTACCAAATACATACTAATGGTACACATCTGTACCAAAACATTGAATTGAGATATTGCAAATTCATTATGAACATTCCCTCTAAGTTGTAACACTACAAAAATCAATGCAAAGAAATGTGGAGCATTATCCAAACCAATGCTTACAGACATGAAAACTGCTAACACAATGGATTCTTCTAAAACACAGACAAAAACACTAGGGACTTGAAAAGATAGGAGTGCAACATACACAAAATATGCAATCTATGTTTTGGATCATAAAGTCATACAAATAAATGCCTTAATTTCATTCTCCTTCTCCTTAAAGGAAACAAGGGAGTGCCTAGATTTGGACTTAGACGGGGAAGGGCAAGACTTTAAATGTTCAATAGTAGGAAAAATTAAACCCTCATGCAAAACATGGTTCCTAGGGTTCTTGTGGTCGTTAATGCTCACAATACAAGATGATAACAAAAAAATGGAAAGGACATGCAAACCTTATGCCAAAAGTGGTTAGGTAAAACAAAGTGATGCACATACACTATAGTAAACCAACCATCTAAGGAGAAGTACTAAATAAGGTCTGTCAAAACCATGGCCCAAATCTTCTTTATGGAGTTCATGGCATATCCACTCTTTTGTTTCTAACCGGTTTTCCAACCTTATTTTTCTTCATGAAATTGTTCGCCGTCATATCCGAATCCTTCTGGCTTCTAAAATACTTCTTTCTCTCCATATGGACCAATAAATTTCACAATCAACTCCTTTATGACTTTCCATTTTTCACCCAACATAGTAATTGTTCCATTCTTCCAATTTTCTGCAAAAGTTTTTGTAATTATAGGGTCAAAGCCATGAAGCGTCTCAAGATAAGGTGTAACACCACCTTTCTGTAGGATTCCAAATGGTCATTTTATTCCTAATCTCCTCATATTTTAGGGGCTCTAGATGATTTCTATCTCCTCCTATCTCTTCAAATTTGCAAAGAAAACCAACTTCTTTCACTCAGTTTTTAACCTCCGCCAAAGCAAGATAGAAAAACAACACATGAATCACCTAGAAAGAGTGTGACATAATTGAATTCATCCTCATGTACTTATTGCAAATCATCATGATAGCTTCCAATTTTAAATTTGCATGTGTAACCTTTCATATGCTGTCATTTCCAAGACAACCTTTAAGAGGTGATCCTTGCTTTTTCACCTAATTAAATTATCCCTCCTTATCCCAATGTTGGCAAAATAATTTGCTATAGAATTCCCTTCATGATACACATGGGATATTTTTCATTCTTGAAAGGGCTTAATTATTTCCTTGGAGTCATCAATCCATCTTTTGATAGACCATGAGGGGTCTTGGACTCCTTTTAGGCATTGTATGATATTGTTTGAGCCCCCCCCTCAATCCAAACACAATTGTAGTTTAAATGTTTAGCCAGACATAGACCATTGTAGGTAGCCATAACTTCAACAAGGTAGTTAGTTTGACTTCCCAAGGGGAGCGCTACCATTGACCCATCAAAATTCAGCTTGACCCACTTGGGAGGTGGGCTTTACCAAACAATATTCGCTCTAATATGCTTCGAAGGCTTGATAGAGATAGAGGTGTCAAAACCAAGGATCCAGTTATGCGCAATAGACCAATCACTATCAGAAATAACACAACTAGCATGAAGTTTACAATTAGAGACCCTAGAATGAAAGTTTTCAAGGATGATTCTCCTGATTTTAAAAAACACCACAAAGGGAGGTAAAGTAGAATCCCTGAACATCCTATTGTTTTTCTCTTTCCAAATACCCCAAGCAAGATGCAGGAGGGGATGATGCCAAAGGAAAGATAGAGCAATATTTGAAGTAGGAGCCACCCATTGATAAAAAAAAATATGATGGATAGAAGATAGAAGATGTGAAGAATGTTGAAGACAATGTTAATACCTGAAAGTTATGACAAAAGCTCATTACCTATATTTTCCATATTTGTACTGAAGTAGTCAATTATAACAATTGTGTAAGTGCAGGTACGTGTTGTGAGGTTTTCACACCATCGCCCAATTACAAATGGGGACCCCCTCTTTTTGATTTAGTAGTAGGAGTACAGGTGGTCTTAGTTGGTGGCAATATTCAAGTCTCCGAGTTCGAGAGTAAGTTTGGGCAAGTTTAGGTCAAGTCAGGGTATTTTGTAAGATTAAATCATTGAGATGTAGAACAATATCACTCAAGTTTTGGATTTCATATTGAGCACGAGGGTGAGTACATTGAGGGTATTAGCATTAAAGTAGAGCAAATTCAACCAATAGGCAAAATTCCTTAGAAATTCACCTTAGGAGAATTGAAAGAAAGGGGTGAAAATGGCCAAGTGTGGGAAGCTAGTTGTATAGAGGGAATTCCTCTGAGCATGGTAGATTCTGCCCGCCCTAGAGGAATCTGAATCCCTCTGACATTCTTGATTTCCACCCCCTTTTGTTAATCCAAATTCCTCTCCCCCCTCAATTCCGCCTATAGGTGGGTTATTGGGGAGATTAGATGAGCAAGTGACATAGTTTTGAGGACAAATCATCAGTCGAAAAGTGAAAATCAGAGTGAAAAGATGAGGGGTGGAGCATGAAATCAAACTTAATTGAGGCAAAATTAGACTGAAATGATCACCAATCTTACCTTAGAAACATGATGGAGAGCTTGATTGCATTGAAGAAGGCATGAGATGGTTCCAAACTCAACTAAGGAGTGAAGTTGAGGCTATAAAGATGAAATGATGAGGATGCAAGTGTTAGAGGAAATTCCTCTGAGCATGGCGAATTCCACCAGCCCTAGAGGAATCCAAAATTCTTTTTGAAACCCCAATTTCCGCCCTGTCCTCATAATGATAAAAACATAAAGGCATCCTCCCAACTTCATGAAATGATGAAAAGGAAACTTGAGAATTGTAGGGGATATCAAAACATTGGTGAGATCTTATGAGGAAGTTGTAAATTTGACAAATTTGAAGTGAAAGGATTCAAATTCCTCTCCTTACCCCCATTTTTGCCTTACGCGTAAAAAGATGAAACACAATTAAATTCCTCAAATCTGCATTGCAAAGAGGAAACAATGAATAAATCGAGGGTTTAGAAGGAGAAATTTGAAGTGGTGGAAGGAAACAAAGTGGGAGAGGAAAATTCCTCTAGGCATGGTGGAATTCGCCAGCCTTAGAGGAATCCAAATTCCTCTCCATATCTTAATTTCCGCCCCCTACATGAAGTTGAGAAAATGCAAAGCAAAGCCCCTAAGCTTGAGCAAGACAAAATTTGATGGCAATATGATTCTAGGAAGGTGAAATTAAGACCAATTGGACCGAGTCTTTTGAGGTGGAGGTTGAATTTGAAACAAAGAATCCAAAATTCCTCGACCCTTTGAATTCTCCTTGCTTCCATGGCATGAATATATGAATTAAGTCCTCCAAAATTGGGTGATGATAAAAAAAAATGAAAGATTAAAGGATTGATTGAGCTAAATGAGAGGTATTGAGTTTGAGGAAAAATAAAGAAGAGGAGAATTCCTCTTGGAATGGCCGATTCTGCCAGCCCAAGAGGATTCCAAATTCCTCTCACATGTTCAAATTCTGCCCATAAGGAAGAGGCTCGATCAAAGACAAGAGGAGGTGATTTGACTGATAATTAAAAGATGAAACATCCATTTGATCCCTTCACCATGTTGGCCTTAAGGAGATGATATAATGATTAAATACAATATTTTTATTGGCCGAAAAAGGCCAAGTCGGCTTTAATAAGAGACATACCCCTTCAAGATGTTCATTGCCTATATAAGGGAGGCAAGGCAAGATCATTTTAACATCAAATTAAAACAAGTTCTCACCTCTACTCAAGGCATCAAACTCCTCTCATACAAGCAGTGAAATCTCCTAAATTGATAGCGACTTCTGCACATTTGGCAGCGAATTATCCCCATAAGGCATCAATCTCCTCATAAAGACATCAAATTATCATAAGGAGAAGTGAATTGTCTAGGAGGAGAAAGTGAATATTCTTGAAGAAACAATGATTTGGGACAACTAAAGGTGAATTTTTTCCAAAAATATGAGGTTAAAAGGGTGGTAAAGTAATAAAATATGGGTATACTATATTGCAAAATTCATTTAGTTTTCCAGATTTCAGTATGGTTTCATTTTAAATTTGCAGAAGATAGAGGAATTTGGTTTTAAACTCGAAAGAATCTATGAGAAAATCCATTTTGCCTCTTTGTTTTGATGTTGGTTCTATTTCATTAAAATTTTAAGATTTTCCTACATGTCGTTTATACTCATCATTTTATGAGCTTGATGCGATTTCCTTTTTTGCTTATGCGAGGTGAAAAGAAAGAAGCTGGGAAGACAAGGAGATGATGACAAGATCAAGCTCGAGGGCTTCAAATTAGGAAATTCAAAATCAGAATATCAAAAGGCGAATTCAAGGATCAAGATCAAGAACAAGGACGAGGAAAAATCAGAATTTACAAGTGGAGGAAATTTTCACAAACTTGAATTTCCTCTAGAAATCCAAGTTCATTTTGAAGACTCCAAGTGCATGAAGACTTCATCACTTCAAGAAGTTCAAGTTTCAAGTTTCAAGTTTGCAAGCACATCAAGTTCCAAATCATGACAACGAGAAAATTTCCAAGAACAAAGATGGAGACAATTTGTAAGGATGAAGAAAATTGGAGAAGATGAGGCAATTTGGGAATATGCCATCACAATCGAAAGCTTGATAACGTTGAGCATTAAGACATATTTTCCCATGACCAAATAATTGATCAAGTCTATGAGATAAGGATGTTGAGTTGGCGCCTACTTGTCTTCAACCAATCACAAGGCTCTAGTTACACATGGTCAAGCGCATTCAATCATATTATGCAAAGTGTACAATTTTCTCATTGGCTTTCAAAAGCATTGTAATTTTCTTATTGGCCCTTATGGTGGTGCGTGTAATTGGATGATAGTGTGACAACCCTAATTAGGATTTGTAGGGATAAATATTGGCCCTTGATCTTGAATTGATCTTGATCCTTCATTGTAATTGAACAACTATAAAAGGCCAAGGCCTTCTCATTTGTGGGTTTTAATCAGTTAGTACTAGAAGTAGAGTAGGAGAGGAGACTTGATGAAATTGTTGGCATAATTCTATCAAAGTGATTGATGATTCATTGTTGGTCTTCATGGTGGATTACTTAATGTTGCTTTGAAGTATTGCATGATTTCTTCAATTTCTCACTTAGAGTAGATTTCATTTCATATTAATTAGAAGTAGAATTTAGTTGAATGGAAGTAATTTTGGATGTATCTTTGGTGAACTCGTTTAGACCAAACCACTAGTTATTTGTTGATTGTGAGTTTGCCTTGCATGGTCAAATGACATATTTATATGAACTTAACTTCAATTATTGCTTGCATGTTGATATGCATTGATGGATGGTGTTAATGGAATGGTGGTAGTTGGAACATCTTACATTTACCTTAGGGGATTGCACTAGTTTGGTTGATGTCGATGGCTAAACTAAGTCTAGTAGGGGTACACAGACATCCACTATTTCTTACATTCTAGGAGTAGATTAGTTTTCTAAACTCTTTCCTTTGTAGCTATTTGGTTGGAAGTGTTTGAAGAAGTTAAAGTCAAGTTGTTATTCATGAATAGAAGTCCCTTTGTGATAACCAGCATATCACATCATTAAAACTGAGTGAAAGTCCACGATAAGAAGGAAATTTGAGGTTGTCTCATTTGATCACACAATTCATCTACATTGTTTAGCATATGAGCATTTGTATTTAAGAGAGAGTTGGAGATTTAGTGTTTCATTTGAAATACTAAGTGTTTGATTCTGCATGTTGTAACTTGGAACAAAACTCACATCAATAGTATGTATAGTAGAAATCACCTTTGCTTAAGTTGCCACAATTAGGAGGATTCATTTTGTTAGTCACTTGGAGATGGATCTGGCACTCACCATATCTCAAAGATTTTGTACCTTGGTAGATGGAATGACACATTGTGATCTTCGCCAAATATGCTACACTCAATAAAGTTTAATTTTCTTTTGTTTGCATATATCCTAAATTGTATCATGCTGTATTTACATTTTCAAACTATGATTCTAGTGGATTTAGTTTAGTCTAATAGTATCTCAAATTACGATTACTTAACTGAGTTCTTCAACTATGTTACTAACGATTTGACTATCAAACTCAAAATCAACTAATCAATTTAAAAAACCTCTTTACTAAGAAATTACTTGCTTGTCAATATGTAACAAATATTTGTTCTAACCCACACACTCAACTACAATTATGTTAGTAAAAACTGTGCCTCCTAAAAATCAAATTTGGAGATAATCTTAACCCTATTGTTTTGAAATATTCACTGTCCTTATAAAATTCTCATACATTTAGCTTGCAAAAATTAGCTCTAAGTTATTTATGACTTTAATTTCAAAATATTTTTCAACCGACTCTAGAACCAATTTATCATAACTCATCTGTCTATTGCAAAACAAGTACAATACTTAAAAACTGGTATTTATTATTTGTATTTATCATTTTAATGAAGCAACAGCTGACCTGTTTGTCATGTCCAGATGAACAACTTTTCGAAAGAAGAATATGTGCATATTCTTCGTCGACAAAGCACTGGTTTCTCACGCGGAAGTTCCAAATATAGAGGCGTTACTCTGCACAAGTGTGGCAAATGGGAAGCCAGAATGGGACAATTCCATGGGAAAAAGTAATGAATATGCCATTTTCATTTTCATTTTCGTTTTCATGCACTCAATAATATCAATAACATATTCCCTTAACCAAAAGTATTATCCCTACTAGCCTGCAAATTTATTTTGAGTTCTTTTGTGAGATTTCTATTCGTGACATTCTTCTGGTTAACCATGTTGTAATGGATGAAGCAGGTATATCTACTTGGGGTTGTTTGACAGCGAAGAGGAAGCTGCGAGGTAGGCTAGATTGCCAGTTCGCTTATATTTGGGCAAAACCACATTCGGCAATTAGTCTTTTCAATGCATAAATTAGAAGAGTTTATTTCGGAGATTTGGATTTTGTGGCTGAGCTATGTAGGGCGTATGATAAGCAAGCTATCAAAAGTAGTGGGAAAGAAGCAGTAACAAACTTTGATCCAAGTTTATACGGAACTGAAAATTTCGATGAAAAAAGGGAGGACCCAAGTACGTTTTCTTATTACTACGATGGAAAAATGATTTTTACAGTTTTCTTTTTGAAGATCTGGAATAACTTGTAAGCGGGGAAAGTTTAAGATGTATTGGGTACTTATAGATTCTACAGGTGGTTACCAGGATTTGGAGCTTGGCCTTGGCATTGCTGCTCATAGACCTACTCCCACCAAACCAAGGGTAATGATTAGATCCAATTATGTCCAATAGATGTCCCTTGGTTTGTTGTTTGTGGGCATCCGTAGTTTCAGATAACAAATTTGTGGGTTCATTATAACAGTACAATGTGGTTTAGATAGTACATCCTAAGTTTTGATTTGTTGTGGGTTGATTATAACAGTACAATGTGGTTTAGATAGTACATTCTAAGTTTTGATTTGTGTACGTAGTTTATGAGTTTTATTGAAATTACTAGATCCAATAAATGTTATGGGCAAATAAATGTTACGGGCATACACAGTTTCGGGTAACAAGTCTGTGGGTAGAATATAACACACGACATTATTTAGATAGTACACACTCTTTTTTATTGCAAGAAAAGCCACCTCTTGCTTCCAAAATCTCAAAACACAAGCTTACACAGGCAGAGAGACTCTCTGCTCGCAGACTCAAATGACAAGAACACACTCAACTTAATCAACTCAATTTTGTTCAATCTCACCTTACAATCAAAACTGCTTAATCTGCAATAAGGGAGACTCTTCTCATTCTTCTACCCTCTTATATCTCTTTTCAAGCCCCCTCACATGGGCTATGATTTTCTCTTCACACTCTTGATACGTATCTAATTCTATCGGCATTTCTTTCTGCTCACAGTTCATGACTCATTTCCTTCTTGGGTCGTTTTTGCACAGCCACATCAGCTCAATGCCTCTCTTTTCTGACTTATATCACCCCCCCGTCTCCATTTCTCATGCTGCATACTCTTATCCCTTGTGTGCAGGTGTTTGACCTAATTCCAGCTTTCCTACGCTCTCCCTACTCCCTTCAATTTCAGTAGTTCTCATTCCGATCTCATGCACAAGGTTATCTTTCCTTCAAGCATCCCTGGAATTTGACCATTCCTACTCCTACATTACTTCAATGATAACATACCCTTTTCCCTCACTTATTTCTGTTAGGGTATTTATTTACACTTAGGCTTATTAAGTCTATTTATTCCTTTATGTTTATTTAACACTTGTTCATCCAGTTGTCAACATTTAGGAGTTGATTAGAAACGTGTGACACCTCATACTAGTTTAATAGGGGCCAAATCGACACCACTCATTGAATGTTAGGTTAGACTTCTGATTCCACTCAATCACTCTTCTTATATATATTTTTCTAATTTGACCTAGACACTCTTCTTATATGTACTCTATTTATCTTTTACTTCTTGAATCAATGGAAGGTCAACTTTGCTCTATTGTATGTTATTCTCTATTAGACCTTGGAATTCTACACTTCCCATAGCTATAAGGCAAAACTCCATTTTCCCCTCTTTCCATCCCGGTGGTGACCTTTCGAATTCTCTTTTGAAGCCGCACACTTCTGCTCTTTCTCACGGGCCTTTCCTTTCTCGGAGCTCTGTTCCATTCTTTTAACCACGTTTCACTTCTTCTTCCTACCCATTCTCACACGCCGCTTCCTATTTCTCCCATCCTCTCCATTCATTACATTCAATTTTTCTGTTTCAAGAAAAACAACTCCCTTAAGGCGCTGTTCTGAGCGCTAGCCAAGATTTGGAACATTGGCGTTAGCACCTGCCTCTTGGATTTGCTTGGAAGTTTGTAAAGCCTTTTCAGCAAATTCATTTTGTGCATATCCAGCGGTCATTGCAAACCATGAGACAATGTTTCTTTGTATGCATTCTGTCAACAGGTCCGCCTGCCTTCTATATGCTTTCACATTTGTATACGTGTGACCATTTCCAGTTATAATATCTGAGAAAAGCTCCCTTTCATCATGCTTCGATGGATGTCTATACCTACGCGCTTATTAAGCACATGGAGGATGCTGGCAACGGTTGTGGAGATTGGCTTTACACCTGCCAAATGCATTTGCTTAAAACTTTGCAAGGCATATCTATTTCATGCAGTTAGTTCCATATTTTTACATTTTGCATACACATCTATCAGGTGGTTGCGATTTTCACAAAAACTCATAACCAAATTTGTATTTTAAACTCTCTTTTTCACCCTTGAGAGTTATGGTCAAACTTCTGCAAAACTTAGGGAAAAACACCACAAACAACCAAAATTGAAGAAAACGAACATAAAACATTTTTTAGATGCAGATTATTATACGCCCAGGATACTCCTACATTAATTTTTATTTGAGTTGATGGTTCATCTGAAATCACTCTAATGAACAAGTGCTATTAAAAAAAATGTAATTAAGTCAAATTTTCAATAGTTCTTAAATATATATTGATTGTTGTTCTTCTCATTAGAGTTTCTCAAAAATTTGGCGTGATTGTCAGATGGAAGAAGCGAGTTCTCAGAACCGAAGTCATTTGAAGATACCCTCCTGTTTAGATGAGGCAACAGCGAACTCTCAGAACAGAAGGAATAACAATAACAATGAGCATTCAACATCGTCACGCTTCCCTTGATAATAAGGCAAGTTAATTTACAGACATTCAGTATCGCAATCCCCTTAAACGATTTAGTTTGTGAATGACATGCACTTTTAGGGTTTTGATATGATCATGTTGTTAGTTTTGGGATTCTAGGGTTTCGTCTGCTTCTGATTCAATAAGTTGCCTACCAGAAATAAAGCAGCGATATATTAGCTCAAACATTCTATGTATATTCATTTCTCCCTCAAAAGGATTATATATAGTATGAAAAATATAAGGGAGACAGGGAGGGAATATGTATGTATGAATTGAGAAGTGAAGAATTGATATAAAGAAATGAAATAACATAAATTTGATAAATTATATATATACACTAAATCAAAATTTTCATATTAGAATAGATATTAAGTATTTTAAGTTCAGACAATTTTTTAAAGAAGATTTATGATTCTTTTGTTTGATGCTGCAGCTATAGTTTGTCCTTAAATACTTCATCCCTATCCAATTAAGTGAGTGAATATGTGCTTATGTATGTATGAATTGAGATTTGAAGAATTGATATAAAGAAGTATAATAACCTAAAACTAATAAACAATTTAACTATATTTTACAAAAATACTAAATCAAAGTTTTAATACTAGAATAGAGATTAAGATGCTGAAACAATTTTCTTCAAAATTCATGATTCTTGGTATAAGGCTGCAGCTATACTTTGTCCTCAAATACTTCATCCTTACACGAGTGTCCCTTTGTATATTTGATCTTTTATATTTGTTCTTATAAGTATATACATATATACATATTTGTTTTTCTTTCAAAATGATTTTCCTCTTGATTATATGTACATTTATATGCATATATGTATACAAGACAAATGCATGCTTGTGTATGCCCACACACATACATACATTGTGTGCTTATACAAGATTGGAATAAAATTTGAAGTATGAATGATTAAAATGAAGAAATTAAATAAAATTTAAAAGATGGATAATTTATCTAGACTATTTATGATGTTAATTTTGATATTTGCTTACATTGTGTGCTTATAAAAGATTGGAATAAAATTTGGAGTATGAATGATTAAAATGAAGAAATTAAATTAAATTTAAAAGATGGATAATTTATCTAGACTATTTATGATGTTAATTTTGATATTTGCTTGATTAATTATTACTCTATGAAAGAAGACTAAAATAATATTTCAATATCATAATTGAGATTGATATGTCAAGACAATTTTCTTCAACTACACACACACGCACGCAGTGTGTGTTTATACAAGATTGAAATAAAATTAGAGGCATGAGTGATTGTGATAAAGAATAAATGACCTAGAAATGATGGACAATTTATCTTGATTATGCATGATGTTTATTTTGAAATTTGTTTGATTAACTACTACTCAATCAAAAAACTCTCAAATAATGTTTCAATATTAGAATAGAGATTTATATGACAACACAATTTTCTTCAAATATTTATGATACTCGATATGAAGCTATACCTATAGTTTTGCCCTCAAATACCTCATCCCTAGAAAAATATATTCCTTGCACATTTAATATTTTGTATTCATTTGCATATTGATCTAGATATACATACTTGTATATGTATTCAAATTACATACATACACACCCCCTCCTCACTTATATATGTATTTAAAATACATATTTACACCCCCCCCTCGACACACAGGGAGACAAGGTAATTTATCTAGCCACACTTTCGTTATCAGCCCCAAAAAAACTAACTTATTGTCTCATGCAAAGTCTACATAGCGAAATCCCCCCACCATTACAATTCAAACCTTTAGCCTACCTTGGTAGGAGGGAATAGTTATGTTAGGTGTTAATTGAACATAATCCAATACCCATCCTTACAAGAATTAGACATCACCTATTTTTGGGTAGGTGGAGTATATTATGGTAGTATATGCATGTGCGTATGTGTGTGTTTATATAAGAGGTACAAATGAAATAAAATTTGAGATATGAGAATAGAGATCAAGATGCCAAGATAATATTCTTTAAATATCATTGATTCTCAGCACAAGGCTACACCTGTAGTCTTATCCTCTAATAGTTTATCTCTTCATGAAACTCCTTTATAGATTTGAAATTTTGTATTCGATTTTATATGTGTATGCCTACATTTGAAATTTCATGGAGTTGAAAATAATATGGAGGGGCCTATTTTAGATAGTTGAAATATCGTTGGCTTCTTTGCAAATATTCAAGGTTCTTGAAGAATTTACAAATATTGAAAATATGCTTCATATAAGAATACATATGAATAAATATTGATGCAATTGATGTAGTTAAGATAGGCTATTATTGTAAACACTTTTTCCTAACAATTAGTGATTATTGACAGAGAGATGTCTTTAGATACACCATAGACATGTATTAAAATCTAACCTAGACATGTATTAAAATCTTGGCATGAAAACCAATACCAATAGTTATAAAGATTCTAAGAAACTCAATCAAATAAGTAGGATATTTATAATGCAAACTATAAGAGAAATTACACCATAGGTTTAATTCAATTCATGTGAGAAGACTATATGTGTGACCTTTTATAGAGGTTAAAAATATAATAAAATGGGTTGGTCCTATTCTTAAGTGATGGAGATGGTAGGTGACAGACATTTATGAGAGCAGGTATGCCCTTTTATCCTTTATAAACTAGTGATAACTTTAAGAAACTCTTGAAATAATATATAAGATCTTGGCAACTCTTTCACTTTTTTGAAAAAAAAAAGTGTTAATTTATATTGGTAACTTTTTTTATAAATTTATAATTTTATTAATGAATTTTTCAAATCACTAGAAATTTGTAGAAAATTTTGGTGAACCTTATAAAAAGAAGGCAAATGCATTAATTTCCATATCAAGTCCTTTTCTTTTTTAAAACAATTTTATGGAAAAGTAAAGGCTTGAGGGTGACAATTATTGACTAGTTTAAGACTTAAAGTGTTGTGCATATGTAGATAATTCTTCAATTTCTTAATATTTAAATAAAACATGAAATATTTTAAAATGATCTTAAATTATTTTTCACTGTCATTGATTTATTTGTAATGTACCGGTTCGGTGTTTGATTTGTGTCCCACAGGCGTATACAAATTTGGGATTGATGGGCAGTGGGTACATTTTAACCCATGGAATACAACCCCAATCATTATATTATTAATAAAATCAATGGCGATGATTAGAAATTGGCTATATGGCTATAAAAGACCAATATTTATATAATATTATTAGAAAATAGTTTCATTTTCTACTTTAACTTATAAACTTTTGATGAATCTAATCTAATTAGGCATCAAATATTGTTGTAATTATTTTATTTTAAATGTCTTATAAAAAATGTTTGCCGATTTAACTAAGACTAAAATAAAAATTTGTATAAATGTGGCGATTCAAGCTGTTTTATAGATTGCACTATTAGTCAAAATTTGAATCCCGAATTATAAGAACTTACCACACATCTTAGCACTTTCCCTCTACCTCCTACCTCATAGCAATTTTGTTGGACATGCAAATTTATATAAAAACACACGAAAAAGTAAAAATAAAGGAAATGTAGCCATGAAATTTTTTAAAAAGATTCTAGATTCTAAACCATTTGGATAATGCATGTGCTCCCTTTGTCCTTGATATATAATAGTTCAACTTTCCATTTTTTAAATGAATGTACATTACATAAGATAGTATATCTTCAATTGTGTGTACTATGAAAAAGCCCAGAAAAATATGAAATGAATTCATGTTAATAGCTAAATATGATAAAATGAAATGAAACAAAGTAGAGAGTTGTACTTAGTTTAATCAAATATGTGTTAATTATCAATATGAAATGTCTTTTTGATTTTACCACGAATAAGTAAGCATGGGAGCATAAATATTACAAAATACATTATACTTTTCCCAATAAAGAGAAATACCAAAAAAAATGATTAAGAGAATGCATGAACAAATATTTATACAATACTATAGTTACATATAACATCACTTCAGTCATAGAGATAGGAAAAATTAATCAATAATAGAGCAAAATTCAAGTGGTAGTGAAAATTTTAGTGGGGGTAATACGTGACATACATGTACATCATTGTCCTCAAATGTTTAAGCATGAAGCTATCTTCCACGATTTCATGATGCATTGATAATGTTGTTGGATACTCATAAAATGTCTTTAAATATATTTAAAGGTGCTACATTAGAGAATTTTTAAATATATTTAAAGGTGTTACATTAGAGAATTTTTAGTTGCTTGCATTACATACTTTTTATGAAATTTTGTTTGATTCTTTTTGATAATTTTTTTCTTTTATTACTACTTTAAATGTTTCCATCAGATTGTATAGTCAATAATTTCTTCTCTTAAGTATGGCTCATAAAGATTCTCTTGACTTGCCCTTGTTTATATTGTTATATTCACTAGAGTTGTAGGATCAATAATTGTGCTACCATATCATGGTCCAAGGTTGCATGACTGCATGTATATTTGTCCTCGATACTTTCATGTTTGATAATTTGACTGATAATATTAAAATTGGGTACATTTTTTATTTAAACTTTTCTTGTTTTAATATCAAACAATTATAACTATTATACCTAGAATTGGGAGGATCCTCATCATCAACTTTCACTTATTTAGATTCATTATGTTGAAAACAATCAATGTAGATAATAAAGTTTTAATTAGAGGGGGCTATTGATTTGATTACATTATGTTTAATACCTTTACTTGAATTACATTATTCATAAGATATTGTATTTTATGTTTGAATCTTATCCACCCAGTTGTATGCATGTTTGATTTTCCAATGATATTCACAAAAATGTAATTATCACTTATTTTTGCAGGCCACCTTTAGATATACCAATTGGCTTGAAAAGAGGTAAGGTGATGAATTGATGTTGTAATAGCTATATATTTAGATGGGGGAGATACATAAATATAGTGAGTTTTTGTAATCAGTTTTATTAAAATATTGAATGTTGTCATGAGAGTCATAGATAATGTTGACGTCATCTATATGTTTATACTTGTATTGGAGTCAAACCATCATTGAGCTCCCACATTTGATATTTGATATTATTTGAAACTTATAGACATGATGATGATTTCTACATATGTTATAATGTAGAAGACCAATATCTAGCAATTGAAGTTCATAGTCACATATTCTAGCACATAATTAAAATAACGATCTGGGTATGTGCACCAAGTTGTGAACCAAAAAAGTGGACACATCTTTAAAAAAATTTCAAATTTCATATAACCCGACCGGGTTATTGAAAATTTGAAATTGTTCTAGGCTTGGTAACCAAGCCTAGAAAATATTATAAAAAAACTCAATCTGTCTTGAACCCGATCGGGTTTCTAAATTTCAAATAACTCGATCGGGTTCTGAAAAGAAAAAAGTACTTTAAAACCCGATCGGGGTTTGAAGAAGTAAAAACTATGCATTTTATTCTCCATAACCCGAGTGGGTTATGAAGAAACTAAAATAGGCTTTTCTTCTCGAAGCCATAACTTCCACATACAGAGTCCGATTAACTCCGTTCAAAAGCGTAGGAAAGATCTTGAGACGATCTAACACATGATTAACCTAAAATAATCTTTACTCATCAAAATTTTTTTGCCATCCATTTGAATCAAGTAAGGTATAAAACATGTAATCATTATTGCCCATACATGCAACGTATAGGAAAATGAGTATGCTCTCTCTCTCTCTCTCTCTCTCTCTCTCTCTCTCTCATCATGTGTTAGGACCCCTAAGAATGTTAAAACTAGGGAAAAATGAAAAGAGCACTCATGAGAATGAGAGAATGTGCTTGAAATGTTGAACCATCAGAAGCACAGAGTGTGACATATGGATTAGCCAATGCTTCGCCTGAGATTTTCTGAAGGCACTCAAGATTTCAATCTCTTTTTGCATTCTTTGAATTGTTCCCAATTGCTTCTCGCTCTCTACACGCAATGATGAAATTTTCTGTCTAAGGGCTTGGATAATTTGACCCAGTTGATTTTCCCCCTCTTCTCGCAATAATCTCATCTCTTCTCACATATTTTCAGTAATTCCAAATTGTTTCTCACCCTCTGCTCTAAGTATTTCATTTTCTTCCTTCACCCTGCGAATTTTGTATAAAAGACATGTATGGTAATCTTCACAGTGTTTAGGGGGCACAAACTAGTAATAATTGGAGCAGTAGGAATCAGAAAATGCACACCCTTCTTCACCAAACTGTATAGATGTGCAACCTGAAATACATCTGGAAGTAGAGTTGCTCCCTTTGCTTCGGGCCATTGCAAATTAGAAATTTTTTTCTTCTCTTCACTCCAGCAAAATAGCTTATTTCAATGGCCATTCATGATTTTTTTTGTAATCCTTCAACCTTTTGTACATAGTTATTACAATTTAATAGCCTCCTAGTACATAGGTGTTTCAAGTGAGTGAAATATAGTAGTAGGAATCAGAAAATGCACACCTTTCTTCACCAAACTGTATAGATGGGCAACCTGAAATACATCTGGAAGTAGAGTTTCTCCCTTCGCTTTGGGCCATTGCAAATTAGCGAAAGTTTTCTACATTTCCCTCCAACAAAATAGCTTATTTCAATGGCCGCCCATGAATTTTTTAAATGGCCGATTGGTTGCCTTTGCTTCTTTCAATGGCCATCCATGATTTTTTCTGCAATCTTCAAGTGTGTCCTAAGGGGTCCCAGTATGCCTTATCACGCGTTACGACCCTTAGGTAAAAATTGGAGCTGTAGGAATCAGAAAATGCACATCCTTCTTCACCAAACTGTATAGATGGGCAACCTAAAATACATCTAGAAGTAGAGTTGCTCCCTTCGCTTCGGGCCATTGCAAATTAGCGAAAGTTTTATGCTCTTCCCTCCAACAAAATAGCTTATTTTAATGGTCGCCCATGATTTTTTTTAAATGGCCGATTGGTTGCCTTTGCTTCTTTCAATGGCCATCCATTATTTTTCTGTAATCTTCCAACCTTTCGTACATAGTTATTACAATTTAATACCCTCCTAGTACATAGGTGTTTCAAGTGAGTGAAATAGAAAAAGACATTAATAAAAGATTGGAAGGTACACCTTATCACACGTTAGGACCCCTAGGAAGTCCCCGTGACCCCTTTCGACACATTAGAACACTCAAGTGTGTTCCAAGAGGTCGTAGGACCCCTTGGGACACACTTGATTGTTCCAATGTGTCGAAAGGGGTCATGGGGACTTCCTAGGGGTCCTAACGCGTGATAA
>MU228132.1:98313-115634 GCA_018584345.1 Thuja plicata | reverse complement strand
ATGCACAAAGGGAAGGAATAGATTACACTGACACATTTGCCCCTATGAGCAGACTAGAAGCCATTAAGTTATTCTTGGCTTATGCAACATTCAAAGATTTTAAAGTATATCAAATGGATGTCAAATCAACCTTTCTGAATGGTGACTTAAAGGAAGAAGTCTACATAGAACAACCCGAAGGATTTAATCTATCAGATAAACCAGATATCGTATGCAGATTGAAGAAAGCACTCTATGGACTTAAACAGGCCCCAAGAGCTTGGTATGAGAGACTAGATGGTTATCTTACCAAGATTGGATTCAAGAAAGGAGCATCAGATTGTAACCTATTCATAAAAGAGACACCTGATGGATTATTACTTGTTGCCGTATTTTTTGATGACATTATCTTTGGAGGTAATGACAAGCTTAGTGAATAATTTGCAAAAGAAATGTAGAATGAATTTGAAATGAGCATGATTGGTCCTATAAAATATTTTTTGGGATTAAATGTAAAGCAGACAGATAAAGGAATATTCATAAATCAGTCAAAATATGTGAAGGAAATATTGAAGACTGTAAGCCAGTATGCACTCCTATGATAACAAGAAGCAAGATTTCTAAAGAGGATGATTCCATAGAAGTTGACAAGACATTGTACAAATCTATGATTGGAAAACTTATATATCTCACTCAGTCTAGACCAGACATATCTAATGTAGTTGGCATTGTTGGTAGATTTGCAGCTGAACCAAAATAGAATCACCTAATGGTAATAAAGAGAATATTTAGATATCTAAAGGGAACTATAGACTATGGTTTATGGTATCCTAAATCAGAGAATATACAACTTCATGTGTATACAGATGCATATTGGGCAGGTTGTATTGATGACAGGAACAATACTTCTGGAGGGTTAGTATTTCTTGGAGATAGGTTGGTTTCTTGGGTAAGCAGGAAGCAGAATTGTATCTCTCAGTCGATAGCAGAAGCTGAATATGTTGCAGCAACATTGAATTGTTCTACAATGGTTTGGATCAAGTAGATGGTTAAAAATTTTGGTATACAGGTTGATTATCCTATTTTTATTCACTGTGATAACACCAGTACTATCAACATGTCCAAGAATCCTATGATGCACACAAAGACAAAACATATTGAGATCAAATACCATTTTCTTAGAGAAAAATTTGCAGATAATGAAGTAAAATTGGACTATGTGAGCACCAAAGAACAGTTGGCAGATATTTTCACAAAGCCTTTATCAAAAGATACTTTTGACTATCTCAGGGTGAAGTTGGGAGTAATTCCTTCTCCTGAGTTTGATTAGATTAAGCAGCAAGTACATAGGTCCACAGTGACTGGTGAATGGTTGACTATTCTTCTTCTAGAGTAGTACCTGTGCCTAATTGTTTATGGTGCCCTTTTCCATTGATGTCAAAGGGGGAGTATGTAGTAAGGGGGAGCATATACTCTAGGGGAGTATATAACCATGTAACTTAAAAACACAGATAGAGGAGTTGCAGCAGTGTAAAGGAATATTTGATGAGGATATTGAGAAGATTGTAAAAAGAAAGAAGAAACCATGAGCTAAAGATGTTTTTAATATCATATGTTTCCATCAATGTCAAAGGGGGAGATTGTTGGAGATTTACTTCTGGCAGCCAGTTGATTGTATGTTTGTCATTGATGACAACATATAAAATACAATAGTGTTCTGTATGTACTTATCAAAATGATGCTATCAAGCCTTATGTAGTTATATTCATGTTGTAGACATATTGTTTATGTTTTGTTCATACACGTAGACTCAGATATGAATTTTTAGTTGTGTTGTGTAATTCTGTGAGCGGCAATTACAGTTTATGGAAGTTTGTCTGTACAGAGCCGATGTATTGCATTGGTTCTTGAGTTGCGCTTATCTTCAGGATATGCATGTGTATATTCAAGTTTAATTATGAGTTTAAGATAGTTATCTAAAGGTGCCAAACATGTTTCAACAAGATTGCAATGTTAGAGTTAATTTGGTGAGGCCGACTTTGTGAAGCATTGCATCTATTCTATTTATATTGCACGGTTGTAATTATTCTTGCATGATTAGTTAATCTGACAAGGATGTTATGAAGAGTTTCCTAACAAGTCCCATGATCTCATACTTTGAGGAAGATACTTATAGTAGTTCATTTGTGAAACACTAAGTGTCAATGATAAGAAAAGAGACAGAAAAATCACATAGCAGAATATCAGTTGTGTTTCATTCATCAAGGATCTATGTGAAGAAGTAGTGGAAGATTACAATACATTGGAATTGATTAAGACAACAGGTCTACTCTAAAGTTCATCATTAGATATAGTGCATATATATTCTATAGAAGGTTGAAGCCTTCACCATTGAAGCAGTGAAATTTTTTGACAGTGAGTCCTCACCCTTAACATGGTTATTTGTAAAAGACTCCTAACAGGGTCAGACCCTTAACCAAGCCACTGTACTTATTGCATTATAAATAAAAAATCCTAACAGGGTTGCAAGATCTTCTAACAGGGATTATTATAAACAAGTATAGTTCATTGTGGGTGCTAATTCCCACCGAGTTTTTACCATTTGGTTTCCCCGTAAGAAAATTGTGGTGTTGTCTATTGTGTTATCTGAATGTGCATTTACTTTATTGTATTCTGGAGTTAATAAAGAAAAATAATTAAATTAGCTAATAACTAATTCACCCCCCCCTCTCAGTTATCCTTTGGGACTATTATAACACTTTATTCTATTAGGATTTCTTCTATTTAGGAGTTAAGATCTTTAGGAACTGGAGCTGTTACTCTTGTTGCATTGATTAGAAAGTTGACTTCTTTTGAGCTTAGCAATTATGATAATAGTGTTTCAAGGGTTGAAGCTGCATTTAGAGAATCTATGTCTATTTCTCCTATAAGGAAATGAAAGGAAGTTAGTCATGAATATTTAGCTATGTCAAGTTACTCTAGTGAGTGTGATTCTATCATGGCTGAGGAAAATAAACAAGAAGCGTTGGAAGCATTGCTTGCTAGGAGGTTACCTAGAGGAACTGGTAAGTACAAGGGAAAGCTACATCTTAAATGATCCCCATGTAACAAGATTGGAAACATTGCTACCAAGTGTCTTGATGGCGATAAGAAGGAAAACCCTAGGAGATTCATGGATAAGAATAAGAAGACTTGATATTTTTCTGTTGATGAAGGTGTTACTGATGAGGAATCTAAGGGTAATGAAGAAGAAGAATTTACCTTTGTTTCTATTATGGAGGATTCCCCTGTAGATGGTGAAAAAGCCTTGATTTATAGCATGGATCACAGTGAAGAATGGGTAATAGACAATGGTTGTACACATCACATGACCGATGATAGGAGTAAGTTCACTAAGTTTGAGGAATGTGATGGTGGAGTGGTAAGGTTTGGTAACAATTCTCTTTGCTTAGTAAAAGGAATAGAATATATTGCACTCAATAGAAAAAAAAATTGTGATGATGTTTACTAGGTAGAAGGCCTAGGGTATAATTAGTTGAGTGTAGCACAATTTAATAACAAAGGCTATCTTGTAGAATTCAAAGGAGATGTATGAAGGATACTTGGAAGATCTGGTGATCTGGTTGCTACCGATATGCAGACTAAAGGTAACTTATTCTGACTAAATACTACAGTGAAGAGTTGTCTGATTGAAAAATTTGATGATAATTAGATGTGGAATAGGATATTTTGTCATGTTGATTTTGATAGTTTGGTCAAAGTGAGTAAGATGAATATTATTAGAGGTTTGCCACAACTAGTAAAACCAGATAATGTCATGAGCAAAGAATGTCAATTTGGGAAAGATAACTAGTTATATTTTTATCAGTAATTTATTTTTATCTGTAGATGTTTTGGATATAATACATACTGATTTGCGTGGTCCTATGAGAACAAGAAGTTATTTTAGAGATAAGTACTTTATGCTTTTTGTTGATGATTATTCTAGGATGATGTGGGTTAATTTTCTATAAGACAAATCAGATGCATTCTATTTGTGTAATGTGTTTAAAGCATGAGTTGAAAATGAAACATGTAAGAGTTTGAAGTGCTTGAGATCTAACAGAGGTGGTGAGTTCACATATTTGGAATTCACTAAGTTTTGTGAGGAAAATGGAATTAAGATGCAAATGTCAGCATCTAGAACTCCTTAACAAAATGGAATTGTAGAGAGAAGGAACTGATCTATTATTGATGATGCAAGAAATGTGATGCTTCAAAGAGATGTGCCTCAAATATTTTGGAGAGAAGTTGTCAGCACTGGTGTTTATACATTGAATCAGGTACAGGTGAAGAAGGGTACCAATAAGACTCCTTATGAGTTATTGAATTGTCACACACATAGTGTGAAATATTTCAAAGTTTTTGGGAGAAGATGCTACATAAAGAGATGAATATACAAGGAAATTTGATCCTAAAAGTGATGAAGGAATATTCTACAAAGAGAAAAACATACAAGTGTCTAAACAAAAGAACCAAAAACTTGATAGAAAGTGAAAATGTGATGATTGATGAATTCTCAGAGCACAATGATGGTTCTAACAAGAATAATTTAGAAGATGATAAATATATTGTTTATGTTCAACCAGTGGAGCAAGAAGTTGAAAATCAGAACAATGAAGATGAACCAGTTTAATTGGTAAAAGAGGTTCCTAGACGTGAACCAGTGATATCAAGGTATGTAAAGTTGAATCATTATATTAATAAGATTATTTGTGATAAGAATGTTGGAGTTCAAACTAGAATGAAGATTAGAGAAAGTACCTGTTTAATTTTTGAATATGAACCCAAAACTGTAAGAGAGGCATTAACAAATGAAGATTGGGTTAAGGCCATGGAAGAAGAATTATATCAAATAAAGAAGATGTTGGCAAGTTGAATACCTAAGGATGAATGACTAATTTTGTGTTGTCATAATGGCAATAAAGTCATGTTTAGTTTTTGTCATGAAAGGGAAAATGACTAAGGAAAATAGGGCAGAACAAAGATACTCAGCGATCAACACATCAGCGCACATGCGAGAGATCAATTTAGGTTATGTGCATTCAGATATAAGTTTTATGACACATGTACATGCTACATCCAGACACACATAGTATGGAACTACAGTACGGAAAAGTTACAAGCAGATCAATAGACCAGCAGTCCAGGAGACAAAGCATGGAAGCCAACTAAGTGTTTTGATCAGCGTGTGTTATTTTATGATGTAATGGCTAAGCGCCTTTTGTTATATTTTTGTAATGACGTAATCGATATTGTAGTAAAAATTCTTGAAGCTGACTTGTTCGGAAGCGTTGTATATTTTGTTTTAGGGCCGACTAGTGTCCTGTTTTGGGTCTTGCCTATTCAGATTTGAATATATAAGTATGTAATGTAAAGATATGAAAGAAGTGTCAGTTATTGTGTAAGAGGAAGTTACAGAGGGATAGTGCTATGAAGTCAGTACATGATATAGCTCTTTGAGAGAGCAAGAGCATTCGCGCATACACGGAACTAATCAGACAACAGTGTCATCACATCATTTCATTTTGATATAGTGCATATCATCTTTGAGAAGGTTGTAGCCTTCATCTTATTGGGTAGTGAGCCTAGGCAGTGAGCCATATGCCTTTAAAAGGGTTTTGTAAAAGACTCCTAACATGGTCCGACCTTTAACAAGGTCATTGTACTCATATTGTAAAGACTGCTTCTAACAGGGCAAAGGAACTCTCACAAGTTCATTATACTTAGTACAATATTTGTGGGGACTAATTCCCACTGGAGTTTTCCTCTGATCAAGGTTTCCTCGTAATCATATCATGTGTTATGATTTTTTATGTTAAGATTCATTTTATGTATGATTGATTTATGTTTAAGTTGCTGAATAAGTAATTAATAGATAAACACTGATTCACCCCGCCTCTCAGTGTTTCTAACAATTGGTATCAGAGCTCTGGTCCTTAGAAAATAAGTTTAACCACTTGAGGAGATCATGGACTCAGTAGAAGAAAAACATTTGAAAAAGAATCTTGAAGCAGCTCTTGAAGATCTTGATAGATCTGAAAAAGAAAATGAAGAACTTAGACTGAAAGTTGATGGCTCACAAATGCTTATCAAGAAACTAAGAAAAGATTTGAAAGATTGTTCTACAAGTGACTTAGGGAAAATGATCAAAAAGCTCAATGAAGAAAATATGTCTCTGAAAGATAAAGTTGAGAATCTGGATGAACATCTCACAGACAGCCAAATTGCTATTGAAGAAAAGATCAAAGAAAGCAAACAACTAGATGATGAACTCTTGAAAGAAAACATGAAAGTTTTGGAATTGGAAAACATAAAGAGGAAGTTGGAATCTGAATTAATAGAAGCAAAGGATAAGATTGATAAACTCCACACAAGTTCTGATTCACTTCAATCTTAGCTCAATACACAAAATAAAAAAGGCGACAGTGCTGGTCTTGGATTCAATATAACACAAACTAAAGTCAATTCATTACACGAAATAGAGAAACCTCATGAAGCACCTTCAAAAGAAAGGAAAGTTGAAAATATTGAAGAGATTAAAGCTGATCTACCAAAAAGGGAAATCAAGAAAGTTAACAAAACTTGTTATGCATGTAACAAACATGGTCATTTGGCAAGAGATTGAAAAAAGGTAAGACCCTTCAATGGTTATTATTTCTCTTGTAATAAATTTGGTCATAGGGCTATACATTGCAGAACTCAATCATAGAAGAATCAAAGAAGAATGAATCAAAACAATCAGAGAAATCAACCTCAAAGGAATTTGTAGAACACTACATGTCAGATATGTAACTACAATGGACACACAACAAAGCAATGTAGCATGATGAACAAAAGCATCAGACCTCCTATCATTTGTCACACATGTGGAAAGGCAGGACACATCTCAAAGTTTTGTAGATCCAAAACTCAGAAGCAAGATGAACCTAAGAAATCACTATTTGAAGAGAAAGGGAGAAGTTAAGTTTGTTCAAGAAAATGAAGATTCAAGCAAAATTTGGGTTGAAGTAAAGAAGAACAATGATGTTGACAAAGTAGTTGATGCATCCACAGTGGACACACCCTCTAATTCTGCCTGAATAGACCTTCTTGATCTTAGGGGGACCTATTCTAGCTTAGGACCCCTACGCTGTTGGTATACTCACCTCTGAGTATGTGCCTATGATATCATGGGTAAAAGAACATAATATTTCTATGTGCATTCTTACATTGTCTAAAAGGCATCAGGATCAAAGTTTCAAAATCTCTGGGTAATTTGCGTACGGTTGCAAACATTAAATGTGGCAGATTGTATAAAAATAAAGAAAGAATTCAATCATCTTCACACTTTCATTTGAAGAGCACAGAATTTGGAGAGCATTGGAGCACTAGACATCAAGGCACGAAGGCATAACAGATCTGGTAGTTGAGAAAATGGAAAAGAAGTTTGGAACAGATCCCTAGCAGTCACACCGTTTCAGAATTTCATGAAACCCTAATTAAGAAAAATTCCAAGTATGGCGACTCCAGTTGTGTTTGATATAGCAGAGAGGAAAAGGTTTGTATTCAAGAAACATCCATTCAAATCCATACTGGATGATGTGGAAGGGGCTTTCTCCAAAACCCCGCTAGGTATTGTTCATGTGGAAGATATCTGTGTGTACATATACTGCAAGAAGGAAAAAGTAGGGGATGTCAAAATAGCTACTCATATGGCATCCATGATGAAACCTGACTACACATTCAAAGATGAATTCATGCACTTGATTGATAACCCTATCTTCAAGTATTCTAATGCGCATGAGTTTGATGAGTCTGATTGGGTAAAGATTTTGTTGAGTAGAATACATGATGATATTTAATGGATTGGTGAGGTCCCTGTGCATATCACCACAGACCTAATTCATGAATTAACTAGACTTCCCAAGATGGGACCACTCTTTCCCACTAGAAAGGATGTCAAAAAGCAGATTGAACAATTTTGTCTATTCCGAAGTGACAAGCGCAGAATGACAGTTGACCCTATCAAAGAATATGATATAAAACTTCTTACAATGATACTAGGGTATAAGTTCCAGCAAGCTAGTAGATTGAATAGTGTCTCTACAGTAACAGTCCTAGCAACTATAAGAATGGTGAAGGACAACACTCAATACAACTTATGTGAGATCATGCGCGGTCAATTGATTGACAACATTTGAATCATCAAACATGATAGAAGCAAGACATTCAGGTTTGGATCCCTAATCATCTACTTGTATTTCCATATAGGTAGAAAGGTTGCAAACCTCTACCTAGACAGGAGAAAACCTACAATGTCTCAGATATAACTCAAGGTCACATTAGAAAGCAGTTCAAGGGATGCCATGGATATGGATATAAAGACATTCAGAATCAAAATGTAGAACAGGTACACATTATCTGAGAAGATAGTTGACAAATACAAGGACACCATATGCTTCATGGTAGAAATAGATTGCACATGCATGGAGGTAGTTGAACCTAGAACCAAATGGATTCATCCTCTTGGTTATGAAGTGGAAGAACATGTGCTAGAAGGATATGTGCAAGTTCTATTGTCAGCGCCCAAAGTTCCTAATGAGCCTAGGTGGGGCATATATAGAGAGAAGACCAATGAAGTGGATACTGTCTTACACAGTGCTGATAATAAAAGGAAAGAATCTAGAATTACATCCAACATACTGAAAGTTCATAGAGTCACCCAAGAAGATCGTGACAAAGCTAGAGATGCCAAGATAGCAAAAGAACTTGAGAAAGCTGAACAGATCCAAAAAAAGAAGAAAGTAGAGAGAACCTCTGCACCCTCTACCACCATTGACTTAGATTCATCTCCACAGTCTACACCAAGAAAGAAAACTAGAGGAAGAAAACAGGCGCCTATAAACCACCCATCCTCAAGGAACACTAAGAGCAAAGCTAAGATTACTCAAGCTCCTCCTGAGGTAGGATTTAGACCTAGTATTAATGTTCTGAGGAACATGATTTTTAATGAAGGGAGATTAGATACACTATATAAAGTCTATGAAAAGTATCAAGAAATTGATAAAACTGAGATACACTCTATGATCATATCTCATATGATCAAGTTCAAGAAGACAGTTCTTAAACTCAAGACAGTAATACCATATTAGTTATGGAACTTGTTGGAGATAATGAAAAGACATGCAATAGAGGAAGACATAAGGATAAGAGAAGAAACATTGTATACTCTTCTTCTTGTATGCTCGCATGATGAGAAGGCTATATTGTTGGATCTAGTAAAGCCCCATCTCAGGACTAAGACAAGGACCCTACAAATTATGAACAAGGAGTATGAACAGATAGGTAAGGAGACTGAAAAGGAATTTTCACAAGTCTTTATGGACAGAAACATGTATCCACCAACGGTTCCTACAACAAAAGTTACTCCAACTCCTCCCAAATAGGCTACAGAACTAGTAATTCAGATTGCGCCTATAATAGGTCCATAGGTTTTAGCGCCCACAGTGACAATAACTTCTGAGACAGATAAAGACTCAGAAGACACTATAGTAGTTGAAAATGTCAAGGTATCCATGACTACATCTGAAAAAGATATGGACAAAGTTGATAAGGCATTTGTAAGCATTAAAGAAATGTGCACTGATGATACCTCTGCACAACAAGATGAAGTTCCCATCAATGATCAAATTGACATAAATGTAGATACTCAAGATGATACTCAAGGTGACAAGATGCCAATAAAAGATAAACCATTAAAGGTTGAATGCATGGATACCAGTCAGAACACTATATTCTCACCATTCACTCAACCATCTACCTCATTGTTGTCAAGGTTAACTCCTGATTCAGCAAGTTTGGATGCATGGGGAGAAGAAGACCTAATCAAAATCAGCATTATTACTATGGAAAAAGCAAAGGAAAAACAAGTGATGAAGAACCCTCACTTTTTGGAAACGGTGAAAATTTTGAATGACTTAGTGTTGGCTGACCAAAAAGTAGCCAAAGTCCAATCAGTTGATGATGTGGACAATATTTTGTCAAACTTCAAATCACACTTCATAAGCTTACTGGACTCTGCCACTAAGATTGCAGAAGATGAATATAAGAAGGAGAGATTGAATGATTTGGTAAAGAACTTTACCTTAGATTTGAACTCCTTAAAGACTGTACAATCTATATTGAAGGAATTGGCAGATAAAGGAAAGACAGTCATAGAAAACTGTATGGATAGAGTGAAGCTCACCTCTGAGCACACCAAAAAGGTAGAAGAGGCAGAGTTAATGATAGATAGAATAAGAAAATCAGTTAAAACTTTGACACAAGACATGAACATATGCAAAAATGTCTAGCAAGGGTAGTTAGACAAAATTGAGAAAGCAAAGTTAGAAATCAGCAAGATAAGGGTAAGGCAAACACAGTTAAGAAATGCATGTGCACCATCCTTAGCAGTCCTCAATAAGAACATCAAACAGATTGATGCCACTATTGTGATATATGATCAAGTTCCTTTCATGGATCTGATAAAAATGGAGAAGCTGACATATGCATTGTGCGTGCATCTATAAATAGTTGATTCTATGAAGGTATTTTGGCAGAAAGAGATCCAATCTCTCAAAATTGTGTACCCTGAAGTGTATATGGAGTAAGTATGCAGTAGAATTACAAGTTTTTGCATGCCTTTGTCATTATTGTCAAATGGGGAGTATATAGAATGTGTATAAGCGGATAAGTATATGTATATATGATGTTATACAGTCACCTTTTGTGTTAAGTCATTTTGAGTAACTTGACCACATTCCTTTGTTGCCATAAATGACAAAGGGGGAGATTGTTGGCAAGTTGACTACCTGAGGATGCATGACTCATTTTGTGTTGTCATCATGGAAACAAATTAATTTTTAGTTTCTGTCATGAAAGGCAAAATGACTAAGGAAAACATGGCAGAACAAAGATACTTAGCGATCAACACCTCAGCGCACGTGCGAGAGATCGATTCAACTTATGCACATTTAGATATAGGTTGTAGGACATGTGTACATGCTACATCCAGACATGTATACTACAGAACTATAGTATGGAAAATTTACAAGCAGATCAATAGACCATCAGTCTAGGTGACAGAGCATGGAAGCTGACTAAGTGTTTTGATTAGCGTGTGTTATTTTATGATGTAATGGCTAAGCACCTTTGTTATATGTTTGTAATGATGTAATCAACATTGTAGTAAACACGCTTGAAGCTGACTTGTTTGGAAGTGTTGTATATTTTATTTTAGGGCCGATTAGTGTTCTGTTTTGGGTGGCACCTATTCAGATTTGAATATATAAGTATCTAATGTAAAGATATGAAAGAAGTGTTGATTATTGTGTAAGAGGAAGTTATAGAGGGACAGTACTATGAAGTCAGTACATGATATAGCTCTTTGAGAGAGCAAGAGATTTTACGCATACACGGAACTGATTAGATAATAGTGTCATCACAGCAGTTCATTTTGATATAGTGCATATCATCTTTCAGAAGGTTGTAGCCTTCATCTTATTGGGCAGTGAGCCATATACCTTTAACATGGTTTTGTAAAAGACTCCTAACAGGGTCCGACCTTTAACTAGGTCATTGTACTCATATTGTAAAGACTGCTTCTAATAGGGCAAAGGAACTCTCACAAGTTCATTTTACTTAGTACAATATTTGTGGGTACTAATTCCCACCAGGGTTTTCCTCTGATCAAGGTTTCCCCGTAATCATATCATGTGTTATGAGTTGTTATGTTAAGCTTCATTCTATGTATGATTGATTTATGTTTAATTTTCTGAATAGGTAATTAATAGATAAACACTAATTCACCCACCTCTCTTAGTGTTTCTAACAGAAGAACAATACTTGGGTACTTGTTCACAGACCTGTTGATAAGAATGTGATAGGAACTAAGTGGGCTTTCAAGAATAAACTCAATGAAGCTAGTGAAGTAGTCAAGAATAAGGCAAGACTGGTGGTTAATGGTTATGCACAAGAAGAAGGCTTGGATTATGGAAAGACTTTTTCACCAGTGGCTAGACTTGAAGGAGTGAGGATTTTTATAGGCTATGCTACTTTTAAAAGTTTTAAAGTTTTTCAAATGGACGTTAAATCTGCATTTTTGAATGAAATTATGGAAGAAGAAGTTCACATAGAACAACCTGACGATTTCTCACTATTAGAGGATGAGGACTTGGTGTGCAAGTTGTAGAAGGAACTTTATGGATTGAAGCAGGCACCAAGAGTATGGTATGAGATACTCCACTCATATCTGATCAAGATCAGTTTCATTAGGACATGTGAGGAAAGTAATATTTACTTAAAGATTGAGAAGGATGTCTGATTGTTGATTGCTAAAGTCTTTGTGGATGACATCTTTTTTGGTGGAAATGATGAGATGAGCATTGGATTTGAAGATGAAATGAGGAAAATATTTGAGATGTCAATGTTTGGAGAGATCAAATACTTTATTGGTTTGCAAGTATCTCAGCTCAGTAATGGAATCTACATTAGCCAAACATAGTATGTGAGAGAAGTCTTGAAGACTTTTGGGTTAGAATATTCTCAATTGATTGGAACCCCAATGGTGACCACTTGTAAGCTATCTAAGGAAGATGATTCTAAAGAGGTGAATTCAACTTTATATAGATCCATGATCGGTAAGTTGTAGTGTGTTTTCATAGTAGGCCTGATATAGCACATGCAGTTGAGATTGTTGCAAGATTTTAAGATAATCCAAATGAATCCTATATGGTGGCAGTGAAGAGAATCTTTAGATACTTAAAGGTGACTAAAGACTATGGTCTTTGGTATGATAAAAAAGGTGTCTTTACTTTGAATGTCTTTACTGATGTAGATTGGGTAGGTAATGTGGATGATAGGAAGAGAACAAGTGGAGGAGCTTTTTTTCTTGGTAAAAGACTTGTGTCATGGACAAGCAAGAAGCAAAAATCCATTTCACAATCTACTACAGAGGCAAAATATGTTGCTACTAGTATTAATTGCACTCAAGTTGCTTGGATGAAACAATTATTGGAAGGGATTAAGGAGAAGGTAACTGAACTGGTGGTTATCTATTGTGATAATACTATTTCTATAAACATATCCAAGAACCCTGTGATGCACTCTAAGACCAATGATATTGAAATTAAGTACCATTTTCTTATAGAGAAGGTTAAATAGAAGGACGTATAGTTGGAATATGTACCAACTAAGGAGCAGGTTGCAGATATTTTTTACAAAGATATTACCTAAGGATACATTTGAGTATCTAAGAGTCAAGTTGGGAGTCATTCCCCTACCTGTCAAGAATTAAAGTGATGATGTGTCATCAATCCATTATGTTGTATGGAAATCTTTATTGGATTTATGTAATAAGAGGCAACTCCTTAGGGGGAGTAGTCGATGGTAAAGGTACTGGATATTTGTTCCAGCATCCAAGTAGATGAAGTGATTTATGGTATAGAGTCTTTGGCATTGTTTTCAAAGGGGAGAGATGTACTAAGGGAGAGAAGTACTAAGAAGCAACTGATATAGATGAGAGAGAGAGAGAGAGAGAGAGAGCAGTTGATTTAGAGTTGGAATTTCAACACAAGTATTGAGCAGGTTATCTGATTCAACACAAGTATTGAGAAAGTTATCTGATTGAGAAAATGTTTTGATTATTGTGTTTTCGTCAATGCAAAATGGGGATGTTTTTGGCATAACTGATGATGTTATGGTAAGTGATATGGCATAGATTTGGTATTGTGATGATCAATTATTGTGTTGTCATTGATGTTAAGTTTTGACCTAGTCTTCTTAGTGTGTTTCCAAATATGTGAGAAGGATGAACAAGGTGTTGCAATTTTTTTAGTGGTCATGATGCTTAAGAGAGACTTGAGGATGTCTTTAGATGATAACTGTATGATCACAACTATTGAATGTTTGATTTGTGCATTTATGATCGATTGAAGTATGACAGGGCAACTGCTAGAACAGTCTGCGACTGACAATGAGTGATTTGATAAGTTTATCATATATATGATGAATTAGGTGGTGCAATCATATGATGATGTTGTTCACAAAGTGTTGAGTTCATGGTTATGACCACAACTATTTTGGATGATCGATAAGCATGTTTTGAGGTTATAGAAGTTGTTTTAGTGAAAGGTGACAGTGTTCCTAAGCTATTGATGGTAGATATTCTATTGGTGATCGGTGATCAAGTTGTGATGTTTTATTTATGTTC
Source organism: Thuja plicata (assembly GCA_018584345.1). Lineage (NCBI taxonomy): Eukaryota > Viridiplantae > Streptophyta > Pinopsida > Cupressales > Cupressaceae > Thuja > Thuja plicata. Next base: position 101,386 of record MU228132.1, on the reverse strand, counting down.
CATGTGTCATGATGATATGTCTATATTTTTTTGTGGTGATGTGTTGGTATTTCATTGATCGAGGTAGACATTTTATCAGGATGAAGGTTGAGTTGGTCAAAACGTGTTTGACTATTCTTGATAAAATTAATTGTAAGGGTCTATCTTTGGATGACCTATTTGGTAAAGTTGTTTTGTTTTATTGGGATGTTTGTTTTGGTGTCATCTCTCTGAGCGTGAATATTGGAAAGGTGATTTCAATTATATTTATTAAGATTTAAGGTGATAGATTCCTTAGGGCTTAAGCAATGATATTTATATCATAAAATGGAAGATTTGTGTGTGTAGATAGTGAATGTGAAGGTGCAATCAAGCCAGGATATTCCAGAGATTTATGAGAAGTGAATGTATGTTTTTCAATTATTTCATCAAGAAAAGGAGTTTCTATTTCTAGATCAAGTGATCCTAACTTGTTTTCATATTGTAAATCCCTTAACCAGGTAGATCCTAATAGGTCTTATATGTAAATATCTTAACTGAGTGGCTCATTAACTTGGGTTTGAAATATCCTAATAGAGTTACTCCTAACATGGTAAAGCTCCTAAAAGGGATAGAGGCAAATCCCATAATTGGTTGGAGCCTAACAATGTCTTTGTAATCTCCTAATAGGGTTAACCTCCTAAAAAGGCATACTTCAGAAGAGTACATTATTTCTAGGTCCCCCATTCCCACCATGGTTTTCACCTATTTGGGTTTCCTCATGAAAATTTGTGTGTTATGTCTTCCATGCATTATGATTATTGTGCTTATTTGGTTAAGTTTCATTTTATTATCAACTAGTAATCTTGTTGATGTTGGTTTTGTGTTAAAGTAGTGAAATTCATTAGATATCTTAGTATACTGATTCACCGCCCTCTCTCAGTACTCTTAAACCTTTAGGAATAACAATGAAATATTTTAATTTTCAATTAAGACCTTATGTTATTTAAAGACAAAGTGTTGGACCACATGAGATATAAAATTAAGCCCAAATCCAAGTAGACCACATCTAAAGTTCCTTATCCACTTACCATTAGCCTGCAATAATTTGATTGACTATGCTAATTTTTCAACCCGTCGACTAGTTAGGAAGGGGACATTACAACCCACCCTTCCCAAAATTGCTTGTCCTCAAGAAATTTTAGCTTTGGATGCATTAAAATATTCTCTAACCCACATCTTATCTTTTATTGGAAAATCCTTTCATTTGATCAAATACCTTGGGAAGACCTGTTTCTTAAGAACTCACTCTTTTGGAGTAAATAATAGACTCAATTATCATGATAAACTTCCCCTCCTCATCTAATGGTGGTAACATAGTCGAGGGAACCACACTGTGTCCAAGTTCCTTCTTGAGCCTAGATAAATGGAAAACATTGTGTATTGAGTTGTTAGCAGGCACCTCAAGCTTGTAGACAACCTACCTAACTTTTCTGGTAACTGCGAATGGTCTATAAAATATGGGATTGAGATTCTTTGCTTCACACATCTTGAGAGTAGACTATATGTATGGTACAATCTTAAATATACCATGTCTCTATAAGGAATCTTGAATCTAACATATAAAAATTTATACATAACCCATTTAAGATTTCAAGAAAATAAACACTTTGAATCCACATGTAAGATAATAGAAAATATATCCATAAGAATGTGACACAACATATATCCTAGGAAAATTTTCATGAGAGAGTCTCAACCATAAATAAGTATTCCATGTGAAAAAGAACGCAACCACACATATCATGTTAGCTTCCAATATCTACAAATGCTAAACCTAACGCACCACAACTGTTACCCTTATGGTTTGATGTAGGAGGAACTTGGGTTCTTTGGCAATCTTGCATCAACCAAAAATATTTCTGTTATTAGTTCTTCCTATTTGCTAGACCCTGTGTTTTCAGTGACATTCCTTTGATTTGGATTATCTTCAGTTGTGTACCTCATGGAATGTTCTTCACATCATGTTTGATAATCTTCTGGGTTTATACCTCGATCTATTTCTTCTTGATGGAGATTTCTTCAATTTTGGCCTGAACCTATTTGCACTTCACATTTCATGGCTTATAGTTTTATGATCTCGTGAACCTTTTTCCATGGATTATGAACTTTCTTGGCATATCATTTGATGTTTGTGGGATTTTGGTCGAACTCCCTTTGGGTACACACTTCATTTTGTGTCTTTCTGGGGAATTTCTTCTAGATTTGGGTCATGACCTATATTTGGTATTATGTTTTCCTACCTTGGAGAATGTGATTGATCTTGGATGACTTGTATATGATTTGAACATATATAAATTAATGTAATTGATGTCTATTTGAGTATCTCTTAGATAGATAACTTCTGGAAGCTTAGCATTTTAAAATAATTTAGAACTCAATTTGTAATCAGGCCTGTATTCCTGGAATGTAAGCCTGCACGTTGTTGGCTAATTCAATGTTATTTCATGAACCTATGTTAATGCAAACTGATGATCTTGCATTCTCTCTATCCCTTGTTTTTATTTGAATTTCTATTTCCGCTGTGTGATTCTTGCTACACGATTGGACTATTCTCTTTGAGGACTCTCCATCCGTGATTGCACCATGTGGTATCAAAGAAAGTTTTCAATTTTTTTGAGGTAGATTATGGTTTCTAAGCTTGCAACATCCTAAATTAGTTTTTTGTGGGGTGACAGAGTGAGGATCTGACCGACAATTATAGATTACTTGTGTGAAGATGTCTTAAAGAGGAAATGCTAGAGGTGGAAGGAGAGATTTAGATCTAGTTGTGATGGATATGTTGACACAAATTGTAGCTAGTTTAGAAGCTGTGAAATTACCCAGAGAAGAGGTTGACATATAGAAGATGTAAGTGATGAAGATGGGGAAAAAATGTAGCTAAAGGAGGCAAAGAACAACCTGAACCTGAACTTCAACAAGGCAGTGGGGTAAAAGCACAAAGCTGTGTCACGTTTCAAGACCACTTATCAGCACAACTAAATTTGAGTATTTCTAAATAAAAATTAATTTTTGTCAAACATGTGGTCTACCCAGATTCATTCTAGCTAAGCTA
>MU228132.1:83698-97607 GCA_018584345.1 Thuja plicata | reverse complement strand
TATTTAGTTTACATCATCCTCAAATTCTAAATACAAATGCCACCTTTTATGTCATTAAAGTTGAAGAGTTTGCATGTTGTGGTCCTTTTCCTTTATAAAAGTGTGACACAGGTTTGTACTTTTACCCAGTGATAGGTTTATAAAATCCCTATCTAGATTTAATGCAAGACCACATTTTGATCCAGTTGATTGTAATGGAAAGTTGGATTAAGATTAATTAATTGATTAGATCATAGAGATGGATAAATACTTTGATTATGAGGGTACTAATGATGATAAGAAGGTGAAGTATGTTTACACAAAGTTGAGAGCACATGCATCTTTATGGTGGGAATATTTGTAGACCAGTCAATAGAGGAGAGGCAAAGAAAAGATCAAATCACGGGATAAGATGGTGAACAAATTGAAGGCTAAGTTCTTACCTATTGATTAACAAGTAAGTGTATTTAGAAAATTGCAAAAACTAAAGAAAAAAGATCTTAGTGTGAAGGAGTATACCAAAGAATTTTATAGGTTGGATATCAGATTTGGTCATAAATATTATGATGTTAAGAGAGTTGCAAGGTATCTTAATGGTTTGAGGACATATATTCAATATGAGATCATTTTTGTGAATTTTTCGAGTATAGAGGAAGCTTACTAATATGCCCTAAAAGATGATGAGAAATAGAGAAAAAAGACATGAACAAAGACAAAGAAGAAGAGGTGGAATATTTTTGAGAGGAATAATAGTTAATGGTGGTGAAATACCTCCTACATATCAGAACAAAGGAAAGACAAAGTTAAAAGAAGAGAGTTCATACCGAAGGGATGAAAAAAATTCCATAGAAGTAGTGGAACTAGTAGTGATAGGAGAGATGACAAAAGAATTTTTAGAGGAACTTGTTTCAAATATGGTGGGGAAGGATACCAAACCTTTGAGTGTACTCAACGTAATTAAGATAAGAGGATAGAGAATAAGGGTAGATCTTCTTATGTGGAGAAAGAGACTACTAAATATTTGAATCAACCAGAGGATGGTGAAGCCTTAATGGTGAGGAGATCTCTATATAATGAAGAGATTGTTTGAGAACCATTATTTAGGAAAAAATTTTCAAGACAACATGAAAATTTGAAGGAAAATGTTGCAAAGTGATTATTGATAGTGGTAGATCAGACAAACTAGCCTCTGAAGAGTTGGTGAACAAGTTGAAGTTGCAGAGATTGAAGCATCAAAAATTCTATTAGATAGCATGGATAAAGAATGATCATAAGGTACTGGTGAGTGAAAAATGTTAGGTGAAATTGAGGATATGATATTATTATGATGAAGTTAGTTGTGATATTATGCCTATGGACGTGTGTCATATCTTGTTGGGTAGACCATGGTAGTATGATAGACAAGATTTTCATGATGGAAGAAGGAATATGTATACTATTGTTGCAAATGTGACGAAACAAGTGTTCTTGCCTTTGATAGAGAATCTTGAGAGTGATATTTGTACTAGTGTCAGAGTTTGTTTGGTTGAAGGATGGAAATTCCTATAGGGTTTTAAAAGTAATATTATGTGTTATGCTTTGATCCCTAAGAAGTCTTATTCAGAATGTGAAGAAGAACAACCTAAGGAAATAAAAGGATTATTGATAGAGTGTGAAGACATAATGTTAGATAATATGCATGATGGATTACCACCTATGAGGAGTAGTAGTCATTGCATGGACTTAATCCCTTGAGCTATTTTTCTAATAAAAGAAACACACCAAATGACACCTGTAGAAAATGAAGAGTTGAATAGACAAGTGCAAGAATTTTTGAATAAAGTTTTAAATAGAAAAAGTTTGAGTCCTTGTGAAATGCCTACAATATTAGCACCTAAGAAGAATGGATAATGGAGAATGTGTACTAATTCTAAATAAATAAATTAGATCATAGTGAGGTATAGGTTTTCTTTTTCTAGGATGGATGACATACTAGATTGTTTGAGTGGAGAAAAGTATTTTTCTAAGATATATCTGAAGAGTGGCTATTATCAAATCAAAATCAGAGGAGAGGATGAGTAGTAGACTGCATTCAAGAAAAATGAAGGATCATATGAATGATTAGTAATGCCTTTTGGATTAATTAACACACCTAGTACTTTCATGAGGTTGATGAATGAGGTATTGAATAAATTATTGGGTAAGTTTGTAATTGTTTATATAGATGACATCCAAATTTTCAGTAAGAAAAAGGAGGATCATTTGTTGCATCTGAGAAAAGTATTGCAGAGGTTAAGAGAGGAGAAGTTGTTGATACATATCAAGAAGTGTACTTTCATGAAGGGAGAACTTGTGTATCTTGGATTTGTGATCTCAATAGATGGATTTAAGGTGGACCCTAAGAATGTTAAAGCAATTGTTGATTGGCTTAAAATTGACAGTATTGGAGACACTATAACCCTTCCTTATCATTAGCTTCCTTCTTGGCTCCATGTTTTTCTTCCACACTCTTTTAATGTATTTCTCCCCCTTTTTTTTGAAATACGATGCTATTCATTGGGTTGGCGCAAGTCATGGCATTATTTGCACCGAGATGAAGATACTGGCACGAGGCTCGATGCAATGCAATGCCTATATTTACGCCAATATTAGTGCTTGCATTGGTGACCAAATGAATTCCACTTGGATGAGTAGGCACATAATTAGGCGCTATGCTAAAGTATCAAGTTTTTGGCATGTCATATTCCATAGCAACGTCTATGCAACACCCAAAGCCCCTATTTATTGTAATTATTTATTAATTAAAAGTTAAAATTAATTAATTATAAATTGAAATACAATGAAGATGACATTTTTTAATTAATTAATAATTATAGTAAATTATCTATTTTGGGTGCTGCATAGACAATGGTCCCATGGGCTATCTTTAGCCTCACGAACATTAAAACTAATTTCTTTCTTTCTTTCTCTTATGTCCTAGCCTAACACTTTATTGTTTATTTTGCATTTTCTTTAAGTTGTGCTTAAAGTGTTTATCGCACCCTTGTGGAGGTTAAGACAAATGACAGCTAGCGGTTACAAGGCTGTGTGGTGGTCTGTGGGTGGTGATAAAAGTATTGTTGCATCCTGACAGGCCTAAATTACAATTAAGGAAAATGGTTGCGAGGTTGCGATGAAATGAATTGATAAGCCATATTAATTAATCAATGAATAATGCAACTCGGTAACATAGGGAGACAAGAGAAATATTACACTACGCCACCACGTGGGACCCACAACCTCTTAACCAATAAATTATGCATGTGCATTTATAAATGGGTTAAGTTGTCGCATCCTCGCAGACCTAAATTATAGTTAAGGAAAATGGTTGCGAGCTTGCTATGAAATGAATTGATAACCCATATTAATTAAAATAATAAATAATGCATCTCAGCAATGCGGGGAGACAAGAGAAAAATTACACTGCACCACTGTGCGGGATCCATAAACTCTTAACCAATGAATTATACATGTGCATTTATAAATGGGTTAAGTTATCACATCCTTGCAGGCCTAAATTACAGTTAAGGAAAATGGTTGCGAGCTTACTATGAAATAAATTGATAACCTATATTAATTAATCAATGCAAATCGGTAATGTGAGGAGAAAAGAGATATATTACACCACGCCACCGTGCGAGACCCACAACCTATTAACTGATGAATTATGCATGTAAATTTATAAATGGGTTAAGTTGTCGCATCCTTGTAGGCATGAATTGCAGTTAAGGAAAATGGTTGTGAGCTTGCGATGGAATGAATTGATAACCCATGTGACATTTTATGTTGGTTACTCAAAACTATTTGACAATATATTAAAGAAAGAAGTGGCGGTAGGAAGAATATGAGAACAGATGTCATGACTGATGGAATGTTGCAGTTTCTGATCTAAAAATTATTCCCTTACAACTCAGAAATGACTACAAAGGAATCAAAAGGATACCTGAAAAGACCAATTTTTAACTTTAATAATTAATCTAAAAACTAAAATGAAACTATATTCTAAATTTTAAATTAATTATTAAACTCAAAAATTGGTCTTGTCAGCTATCCTTTTGATGCCTACGTAGCTGTTTCCCTTACAGAACAACCCTTTGAGTGTCACATTTAACTTTCTATAATGAAGGGAAAAGGCCACAATGACATGTCTTGTAGCTATTGGGATATGTGCAAATCTTGGGATAATTGTTGCCTCTTTTTTGGCAGTTTGAAAGTGTGAGCAATAGCTTAAGTACATGAAGGAAAAATGTAGAATGAGTTATGTATGTTGTCTAAAATTGGGGTTTTCATGATTGCAAGGGAATGTGTCTTTGTTGGAGTGCTAAGGATGGGGCTTTCTAAGGCTACAAAGGGATTTTACCATAGCAAGAAGTGGCTATAATAAGCCATGTTGCAGGAGATATACAAGGATCATGGTGGTGAGCCAATTAATAATATATTTTGTAATTGTAGAGATACTAAAATTTCCTTCAGTAATCATAGAGATAATGAAAGCTCTGGACTTTGCTAAAAACTTTGTTCACAGCTTGAAAATAACTCTGATCTCTCAGATTACTACTTTGGTTCCATTTGGTAGGATGGAAACCAAGAAAAATCTGGGTGTAGACACAAAAGATGGGAGTTTGGAGTCATTTGTTTCTCCCTGTTCTCTATTTTCAAATCCATCTACCACAAGGGAAGATGGTGAGAATTTTGACTCCTGGCATGTTATGCCTCAAAAAAAACCCATGTACGATAATGACATGGCTCAGAAGCCTGGTTGGATCATAAGCATTATGATAATAAGCACTCCATGGCCTCCTCTGGATTGACTTAAGGAAAAAAATAGAGGTAACAACCTTAATTTGGAGAATACCTTGTATCATCAACTAGTGGAATTTGGTAACATAATATAAAAGTGATACTCTAGCCTATAGCTTGTTACATTCCTTGTGTCTATAAAAGGAATATCAAGGCCTATCTTACGGGTTCTGAAAATTCTTTGTACATGGACACGTAGAATAGTTTATGTAATATGTCTTTTTGTAGAAATAGGAATGAAAATGTCTTGTATTAAATGAAATGTATGAATACTTAAATGAATAAATTAATTGAAAATACCATTTGAAGATTGTTTCCTACTCCATTTTTTTTATGTTACAAAAATTTGTTTGTTCAGAATAGTCAAATTTGTCTTCATGATAATTTCATGAATGTATAATGTGTTTGCTAGTTTTCTTCAAGGAAATATTACTAAAGGAAAATGCTTGAAAATAAATAGCTTGAGAACTAAACATGAATCAACAACTAAATAGACATGAAGCATATAATAAAAATGTAGTTCTTATCAAACAAATAAGAAGTTACTCTGTTATGCGACTACAGGAACAGTCAAAGAATAGAGTTTGAATGGTTGCAGGAACAATCACAGAATGTAGTTCTCACCATAGCTTCCAGTTTATTACTGAGAATGCAAATAATTTACCATGAAATCAACAACACAAAGTAAAATGATTTCATATTTATGGATTAGTGCGTTCTCCAACAATATTCTAACATGACTTAGCCCATTGGTTAACCTATAGGTAAACAGACTAAAAAAACTATAAGACACATCCAACTTTATGTTTAATTTCTCATAAAGACACAAGATTAAGATTAATGAATATGCGTAACATATTTGTAATGCCCCGCCAGGGAAACCAAGAGAACTAACCTAAACAAGACACTAAGTTAACACGATAATTATTTTTTAAAAATGTTTACATACAATAACGATAACAATGCGGAAGAAATACAATGAAGTACATGACATGCACATAAATACAATTCAACAAAGGTTACAAATATCAAGGGTTCCTTGACGTAGAATTAATTAAGAAAAATAATCTATGAAAAAAATTATAAAGAATTGACATAAGGATACATCAACTGAATCCAATAATATACATCTCACATAATAAGACAACATATACATTTGATACCCAAGGTATTCATGTGAGAATCAACATCCACTGCACAAGTCACATGGTATGCAATAGTACATAACAATACAATACAACACATCCTACAAAGGATGTCAACCAATATCCACATATGACACAATTATACAACTCATGAAACTAAATATGTCTCCAGAAGATGAAGAATATAGAAGAAGAAGAGCTGCAACAAGGATCATCCAAGCATGAAGATGAACGTCAGAACTCAATGGTAATAGGAATCACTACCACTTGACCACGTGGAACCAAAGGTCCACTCCCACTGTACTAAGGAGATAATAACATGCCCACTCACACGGGTATACAACAAGAAGGAAAATATCAAAGGTATACAAGACCATCATAAAGAAATGCATAGGAAGATTATAGAAGCTCTTTAAATCACCAATAAGGAAATTTACAAAATACCGGAGGTAACCGACACATGTAGGATAACCTAAGATGTATATAGGAAGGTGTCATCATGTACGTCTAACCCTTGAGTTTTGTCCTAGAAATATCTCAATAGATCCTGACACTCAAGTGACCATACATGGTGTCAATGACCTCTCAAACAAATAAAGTCACTAACTATGCAGACACACGGACCCTCAAAGTGGAAAGAATCATCTCATCCTCCTTCTTAGCCTATATTAGCACTCAAGCATGGGTGAGGCATTATATCTTATTAGATTATACTAATGCACCCTAACAAATTAATATGTTATCACTTGTTACGAATACTTACAATAAATGATCCTAGCAGCCACTTCTAAGCTTTGACACTTATTGCAAGCCACCTCCTACTATAAAACTAGGTAACCTACCCTAGGTTCACTAAAGAAAATCATAAAGATATATCATAAACCTCATCACTGATTCCCGCTCATATAGGGATACACCCTCAAAGAATCATAAACAATATCAAAAGAAGGACATAACTCTTGAAACTAATTCTTGTACATACAAGAAATGTTGGTCCTCAATTAACCAAAACCATTTCAAGTCACTCTCACAAGATCACCTAAGACAAGTTACACAAATCAGGTTGGGTAAAAAGATTGAGACCAAATCTATAACAACATGAACATGCACTAAAGCATACATAACACAAAAGAAACAGAAACCCCCAAAACCTCTGGTTTTACATCCCGCGAGTCATCTATTCCCAATAGATACCCAAAAATGAAAACATTCCATACAAGGAAAGCATACCTAATTCATTTTCAATAATCACTCAAAAACACAACATGGCATAATATGCAATTAAAAAAAAACTAATCAATGATAGTGATAGCATAATGATATTTATATCTTTAACAAGACCTAATTCAAATTCAGTCACAATCATAGTGATAAACAAATTTATAGTATCCCAATTATGCAAATTCATTTATCATTTAAAATTACTAACAAAATTATATTTAAATTTCCCAAGTAAATGCCAATTAACTCCTATAGAATAATTTATGAAATCTAAACATACATAAATTACTCTATCCAATAATTACTAAGAATTCAACTATAATTACAAAAATTATGCAAGCATAGGTGTAATATTATTATCTGAGAATAATAATAATCGCCCCCTAATATACTATCATTATTTAATTTACACCATATGTTTAAAAACATCCATTTAAATAAATATCCTAACATAATAAAAATCACACACACACACACACACACACACACACACACACACACACACATCAACGAGCATCTAATATAAATATATATATATTTTAAACTATCAATAATGAGAACAATTCTTGAAATATATTAATTAAAACTAAATCTATCATTAAATTAAATTTAAATTCAATTAACAAAGTTTTAATAAATTTAAATATTTTAATTTACAAATAATATATATAAAAAAACTTTAAATCAAATAACAAATGATTTTTTTTAAAACAAAAATAAATTTTAAATGTTTACCTTTGGGGGGGCACGCACCCCCACACTCACTGTTGCTCACGCGGTGGCACGGGTGCCGAGGCAATTCGTGACTGCCGCCGACAGCATGGCTGCGCGGAAGGGATGGGGTTGGTGGAGCTAGTCCCACCGCCCCTCCCTTAACAATTTTTTTAAATAAAGTTTTTCTCAAAAAAAAACTTCATATTCATATAAATATATTTTTTTATTTTTTATTATTATTATTATTATTATTATTTATTTATTTGTCTTTTTCTGGAAACACATTTTATTTTCTACTTGTGAATTTATTTTCTTCACTGTATTTTTCTAGTGAGGTTTATTTTTTTTAAATGAATTAAAATTTTTTACTCAAAGGAATTATTTTCGGAGACAAATATTTTCTCTCCACTATAGTCCCAACTATATGTTATTTGATTTTTCTAATTTAAGGGTCTTCCACAAGGTATAATTTAACAAAATTTTAACAGCATAACCTTACTATGCTAAGTTATATTTTTTTCTAAAAATTATGGATCTAAGGTTTCAAGAACACCCATTTCAACAATAACAACAAATAATTCCTAATCAAGGAAATCCAATCCAACAAGCACAAAGAAGACAAATTTTTTTTACCAAGAATTGAAATTAACAAAGGGATAAAAAATCCTACCTTAGATCCAATGCAAGAAACCGAGAATTATGCTTTTTAAGATTGTAGAACCTTGAATCCTCCAAGCACAAGCAATCCAAGAATTCACACAAAGCTTCAATACAATATACAACCACAAAATCTCCAAATTCTCCAATATGCCAAGAACACACAAGAGCTCTCCAAAATCTTCCAAAACCTGTATCAACAAATGAGAAGAGAATTCTCCTAAAGAGAATCAACTTCCCCCAAATATGCAAACTCCAATGACAACACACCTGTCAATCCCTAAAAAAGACAACTCAAAATTGAAAGAAAATAATAATTATTAATTAAAATATCCCTTTAATTGTGCAACTCAACTTTGACTCTCAAATACAACTTGCCTTTTGAATTCAAAATTCAATTTCAATAATTAACTTGCACATGCAATTAATTAAATATTTAAAGCATAATAATCCTTGCAATTAAATATTTAATTATTTAATAAAGCATAAATAACATATTTACTCTAATTTTTAATTAAATCCAAATATTCAATATTTGTACTTTAAGTAATTTTCTCAATTAAACATAGGTATTTAATTTAATTTTTAATTAATTAAATACCCTATATTTAATAATTAATTACAACAATAATCAATTCAATAAATAACATGATAATTCACACAACATCAATACACTAAACTAAAATCAACCAAAATCAACTCAAACACACTAAAGGATAGGATCCATGAATTTGCGTCAACTTGACAAATTTGGGTAAGGTAGTCAAACTGATACTCATCCAATACTTAGGACAATAGGCTTAGGGTAAGGTTTTGGGTCTGACTAATATCTCCCCTTTCTTACTATTGAGATATTGCGATAGGGCACACTCAATCTTGCCAATTTAGGGAAGGCGTAGCCCAATACCTGCAAACCTGTCATCACAAAGATGAACATATGCATACATATAATATAACAAACAATGGTTGAGACTAGTTTATCGTGTGGATGTCGCCGAAGCAAGTAACTACGACTCTATCCCATACCATACCAAACATGTCAAGTAGTAATGCAAAACATACAAATGATCCATGTGCATACAGATATAGGGTCAGTATTGTTAGAAAACCATAATAAAAATGACATCATAACATATACATAATCATAATGAAATAACTATAAATCACATGCAAATAGATGATATAATACAACTAAACAATGGATCAATGACATAATAAAAAGTAATTCATGATTATCCTCAAAACCAACTGAAATAACCCACACATACTTGAAAAGGCCTAAAAGAGTTCAGCAACCGAAAATGGAAAGCAAACTAAGAGGTGGGTATTACAATATATGTAACCCACATAACCAATATTATCATCAGATTTATACTGTACATGCACTTCTCACATTTATCAATTGAAGCATACTTAATCCTTTCCTTGAAAAAAAGTATGAGAATGATAAATTCACATCCACATTGTTGGTGTTTTTTCTTGCTACCCTTGATTCTAAAAGGTAAATGCATCAAAATGACTATCCTAGAACATAATGAAACACCTCACTCCATTATCAATGAACAAAGGACATGAAAATCCCAACAATGACAAGGCTGTAAAACCTTCTACACTTTGAGCTCCATAAGACTCAGGCGGGTGAACCTATATCTCATCTACTTAACCAATCAAATTTTCAAAACTCCTTCAACAGATGTAAGACTATGGATATTTATCAGAACACCACACATGTATGAGAAAATACAAGATAATTTATCAAACAATCAAAGAATAGATAATTTTGTAAAAATTTTAATGTTTCACCATATAATATTATGCATCAACTACGACCACTGCCTAATCCATCTGGGTCAAGAGTCACTTAAAGGAATAATATATATGCTTGACAACTAAATTCATTTATACATATAACATATAAAGTTAAAGAAAGTATGCCTGACATACAATTTCTTTATATCCATGGACAACTATCATCAAATTTGTATTCAAATTAAACTTTCACAATAATTATCCTTATCATATTTAATTCTTTCCTTGAAAGATAGAAAAAGAATAACAACCATTTTCTGCTTGATAGAAAGACAAATTGAAATAAATCCTTAATTTATATTCAATTCATAAAAAGTTTGATCTATTACAAAGACAATAGTGTCAAAATCCATTGCTCATTTAGCTATCAAAACATAATACATGCTTTCCAAAAATTGTATGACTTCAAATGTATCAAATTGTATATGAACTTGATTGACATAAAAAAAAATATGAGAACCCCTATAAAGTGATCTTGGAATCCCTTTTGGGTAAAAGTACAAACCTGTGTCACTTTTATAAAGGAAAAGGACCACGACATGCAAATTGTTCAACTTTAACGACATAAAAAGTGGAATTTGTATTTAGAATTTGAGGATGATGTAAAATGATAAAATTTGTAAAAATGGATGAATTTTATGCCTATAATTTTTTAAATTTTTTTTGAATAAGAATTGACATGGTTTTTTAATTTTTGAAGTCCATTTTTTAATTGCTGAAAACTGCTGAAAATCTGGGGTCTAGTTCCCACCAAACAAGTATATGAAAATAATCTATTTTTCCTCTGATTTCAAAATATGTTATAGATAAAATGTATAGCTAGTGTAAAAAAGAAGAAAGATTGATTTTCAATTTATATTTTCTTCGTTATAACTACTCAAAGTTGAACTTTCTAAAATCGACAGTTTTCATCTCCCACCACATTTCCCCTATCAAATCTACACCATTTAGAAAAAAATTACATATTCTTGAAGATGACTCTCTCCTCTAGTGTTAAATATAAATTTTAAATTTTTTTGATATGATTTACTATTTTTTAATTTATTTGAAGCAACATCTTCTCAAATGTTAAAATACCTACTTGTTGTATTTTAAAATTATAATATATTAGATCTAATCCAAATACTATAAAATTTATAGGATAATAATCTTGACTCTGAGCTCTACAAAAGGGTATTTTTTAAATTTTTTTTAAATATCAATAAAAAGAGTAGCGATTATTGAAACATCAATTTTCTGAAATAATTTTATTTCTTTGGTAATTGGTATAAAACATGCATTTAATAGACATTTTCAATTGGAAAAGTTTAACCACTTATCTAGCTTAGCTATAATGAATCTAGCTAGACCATATGTTTGAAGAAAATTAATTTTTATTTAGAAATACTCAAATTTAGCTGTGCTGATAAGTGGTCCTGAAACGTGACACAACTTTGTGATTTTACCCTTTTATAAGACTAAGGGATGCAACAAGCTTTAGATCACTTGATGGTAACAAAATTTTAACTGATCAACAAAATAGAAAAAACAACAAAAAATATTTAAATCCATAATGATGTGGCAGTAGGAAAAAATAAAGACCACAACTGCAATAAGGGCCAAATCATGTCTTCAAATCTTCAGATAAGTTTTTCTTTGAAGTGCCTAGGTCATCCATAGCTTTCAAAACAAATTCAAGATTCCTACAACTATAACTGATCTCCCTCTTGAACAACTTTTATGCCCTATCATAACAAAAAAGAATAAGATAAAACCACGTTAGCACTTATTCAGTTTGGGCATTCTTGACCTTCAGGAATATTACCACTTGCTAACTTCCTTGTCATTGGGCCAACTGAATGCTTTCAAATATTCAAACTAACTAACCACCTCATTCCACATAGCATCAGCTATGGCTTGAGTATCTGAAATGAACTTGAAAAAATCAACTCCAGTCCTGAACATGGTGTCTAATACATCATTAAAATTTGGGACATCAACATCACCGTCCATATTCAAAATCGTTTCAAAATTTACCAGAATTAAATCAAATTCAATGCTCCAAGTCTCCATAGATTTCAAATTATTATTTTAATCTTAAATAGCTAGAACTAATAGATGATAACCATCAACATATAAATTTAATTTACCCTTAACAAATGTCCCTTTCCTTTAAAGAATGAAAATAAAGAATTAATGTTTTTTTTTTAATTTTGGATCAAAGCCTGATCCTCTTGTGAATCACCATATTTAAATTCAGACTTAAAAAGTGGGTTATGTTGCCTCCTAACTTGATCAAAAATAAATGAGGACTGTAAGTCCCATCCTGGGAGCATCAACATACCTCTTTTCTTCACCAAGGCCTTTGCCTCATCAACTGCTAGTTGTACATTATTTGGATCAAATTGTGGCATTGCAACTATAACCTGCTCATTTTTGGTAGTGTCATTATCATCCAAGTTTATTTGTTTTCTCAACTCATCCTGTTTCAATTTCACAAGAAAGATCTTGAACTCATCAGATTTAATAAAAGAATCATCATCAAGAAAATTTTGAGAAATAACAACTCTATCATCAATCATTTTGGCTAAGGGAAAATTCCCCTCTTCTTTTCCCAATTCTTAATGTTTCCCTTTTCTCAATCTTTCTCTGATTGGTTTAAAATTTTCTCCTTAACTAGTAAATTTCACCCTATTTTTCGACGAGAAATAGTCAAATTTTCTACACAAATTGGTCGAACAGGCAACCAAAATTGTCATCGCTCTTTTTGAGTTGATTAATTGACGGGACAAATTATAGTCAAAATTTTAACCATACAAGTGGTCGAATTATCCACTGAATCAATCCCTTGGAACTGGAAGAATAAGACATCGAATGCATAACATTCTCATCAATTCTACTACTGTAGAAGGTTGAAATTGAGACCATTGGTTAGTAGAAATATCCACCAATGTTCGTCGAAGTGGCTGTCAAATGCATAGCATTCTCGTCATACATACTGATGTAAAGGTCAAAATTGAGACCATTGGTCAGTAGAAATATCCACCAATGTTCATCGAAGTGGCTGTCGAATGCATAGCATTCTCGTCGCACATACTAATGTAAAAGTCAAAATTGAGAACATTGGTCAGTAGAAATATCCACCAATGTTCATCAAAGTGGTCATCAAATGCATAGCATTCTCGTCGCACATACTAATGTAAAGGTCAAAATTGATACCATTGTTTAGTAGAAATATCCACCAAAGTTTGTCAAAATGGTCGTCGAATGCATTGCATTCTCGTCGAACATACTAATGTGTCTGGGTCAAAAAAGTGACCAATACTAATTTTTGTTTAAAAAAAATGACGGTGAGTGAATAAAGCATTTTCATTGTACTTTATATTCACAGCCTCAAGAAAAATCAAACTGACTAAGAAAGCTTCGTTTACCTACATATTTGTGTGCTTGTCTGAGTTTGATACGCAGATCTATGTATCAAACTCAGACAAGCACACAAATCTGTAAGTAAATGTTGATTAAATATTTTATTTTTAATAGCAGTTTAAAAGGCTATTTAAATGTTTTGATGGTTTGATAAGAACAAA
>MU228132.1:57576-72470 GCA_018584345.1 Thuja plicata | reverse complement strand
TCAAGTCTCCAACATTTATTACCATATTAAACACATAGCAGGTACAAATTTTTTAATGTTGATATGGGATTTCCTAAGTAACAACTGAAGCAAGATTTGACTTACCAATGGAAATTATTGTTTTTGTCAGGCCATGTTATTTTATAATAGAGAAAGAATCTCAAATGATATAGATAAAAAATATATTTTCAAGGATAGCATGGAAATGAGGATGGATATTAAATATGTAAGAGAAAATTGTTCTGCTCCAGTAAATTCAGCTGGAAATAATGTGAAGCATACCATGCAAACAAGGACTTCTCTCAGAAAGGAGTCCATGGATTGTACTATTGATTAATGGAAGGATCTCATTTATTAGAGATGTTCAATAAAGTAGGACAAACACAAAATGATCAAGGTTATTTGTTAGAAGGTGTGAATAATGGTCTTAACAAGAAGTTGGAAATATAATTCAGATTACAAGCTCCTCCATCCAATGCAATGATCATCTAGTCTTTATGGATTTGAAAGTCAGGAATCCATCACATCAGCGACATAAATGGATCGTGTAACCTTAACGGTTTTGAATCTTACCCACTGATATGATAGTTAGCTATAGGGCCACAGTGTATGTAATGAGAGGTGTCATATTGTCTTTCAAAGAGATGGATATGCATGGAACATATCCAGTTATTATATTTCTTCAACATTTCTTTATTTCATTCACCACATATACCAACTAAGGCATCGACCAAGAAGTAACTTTAACACTCTGCACGGTTCCAAGTGTTTGGTATATGCACAAACATTACCCTAACTTGTCTTTCAACCCATGACATTGGAAATCTCATGGCTAAATTACAAGTTAGGGCCAAACTTCATATCAGAGCCGAGGATAATGGGTTTTGAATCTTGGTCTGATAGAGTCCAAGTAAATTTTAAACAAAACTAGATAAACAAAATCAAATGGATTTAATCATGTGATGACAACAGTCAAAGGTATCTGTTTATTCCACACCGACTGTGTAAGATGAAGACCAGTTAATTAAATGGTAGCTAACTGTGATTGCATCGAAGGGATTTAAAATGAGACATTAATGCTTCTACTACTTTCATAACACACAACATACAGACTGTTCAGCCACATACCCGATGTTGTAGATACATAATGAATCTTACAGCCACATATTCCAAATAGATTAACAAGGTTATTAAATCCCTCTATTCATTAACGTGCTGATAACATAAAAAGATGGAATATGCTATTAACCTCAGGTGCTGGATATGCTGCTAGCGTAGGGTCTGGCTCTTCACAATCTAGAATAAGCTCCGTTCCTATATCCCTTGGTGTGTAGCTTAGAAGATGGAAATCCTTCACGCGCTGCAGTCCTCCTTCACGCGCTGCAACACTTCATATAATTTGCCCGTAAAAATGAAATAAGAATTGAAATCTTTTTTTTAAAAATTTATATGCCTGTGTTTGTCGATATTTTGACTGACATGGTATTGGTTGAAATTTTGACCAACACGGGCATGGATTAAAAAAAAACAATTTTTTCCTTCTATAATCTGACCAACCTAAACCTTTTTAATTAATGGTCGATAATTTTGGTAGAAAAATGAGGTCAAATGTACTAGTGCTTCTTCTTGAATAGGTAGTATTAAAAAATTTGGCTTGATTTTCTCCCTAATAGGAGAGATGACCCTAATCTTCTTTATTGAAGGTTCATGGGCAGAGGTTGCACCATCACTTGAATCCTCCTCAAACTCTTTTCTACTTTCTTCACTAGAAGAGTGAATCTCAACAAGAATTTGTTGTTCAACATCAATAATCCCTTTTGGAACCCTTTCCATTATATTTCTATAGTTATCAATCATTTGATCAATTCTCTCTAGATAAGGCAAGTCATAATAGAAACCCTGAAAAGTATCATCAACAACTTTAAATTCATCTTCAACTCTCATCAAATCGTTCCACTTTCTTCCCCTTTTGTGCACCTCATTTCTTACCAGAAGATTTCTCACAACATCTTCTTCATCCAAGGGCTCAAGACCAGGAATGTTCTTCTTCCAAGGAGTCATCATTGGAATTGCAACCTTGATGAACTTCTCAGGGTCACAAAATTTGGAAAGAGCAGTACCCAATCTGTTTTGTTTAAGAAAAGTGTTTAACTCTTCAAATACTTTCTTCCCAACTGAAAAGTCCAAAACATTCCACAATCTAGGCAAAAAAGTGCCCTTCTTATGTCTTTCCAAATACTCCTCAACCAAAAACAACTACCATAAAAATTCAATCACATCAACTCTAAGTTTAAAAAATATGGGAAGAATATGGGGTGGTTGTAGACAACCATAAACTCTGAAACCAGTAATATCATCCAAAAAGTAGAAATCACCCCAATTATGTGAGATATGCCAACCAAGAACAAAGTGAAAAGTCCTCAACAATATTGTAAAAGTAGTATCCAAACTTTTTCTATCCACACAAAGAAAATCCATGATATGAGTAACAATCCAATTTTCAAAATATAAGAAACATGACCGAGGATAACTTGAATCCCATACTCTAGTCCACAACTGAACAGGAATTGGCTCACCGAAATCACTTACCCTATTTAAAATAAGTTCAAGATCCATCTCATCAGCATTATGAAATAAAATTAAATGAAACATGATTGAATAGAACTTAAAATCTATTTTTCCTGGACTCTTTTGAATCTCTATCAATCCTTCATGAATATTATTAATCAAATACGCCACAAAATAGTAATCAGTGTTTACTTCAAGGTTTTGAATATACATAGCCATCATCAATAAATCTTTTGTTACTTTTTTATCTCCATAAAAACCAATAACCTTACATAAAACATGCACATTATGAGTCATGTAATTGTGGAAAGTGGTAAGATCATAAGGTTCGTTGACATTCTTTTGAATTGGAATAAGTTCTTTGTCTTCTTTGGGCATATATCTGGCAATTACCATTTTACTCAACATCTCCTTATGTGCATGATAATTACTTTTTTCTTTGTAAAAATTAATTTCTATGTAAGTAGCACCTCAAATTTGAAATAAATCTACCAAACTTCTTCTATTTATGGTAACTAGGGATTTCTTGTCTTTCCTCCTAATAACCCTAGTAACTGGACAATATTCTTTAGCTAATTACCTTAAAAACTCAACATCTATGAGCACATCAAGAACAATTAATTTTTCCAAATTCAACTCCCAAGGGTTCACAACTGGTGGCTCTCTTTCCCTATTATTGAAAAATTAATTGAAGAGAGACCAGAAAAATGTTTGTGTTTAAGGGTTCCTACACATGCTACATGCATCTTTCCATTCAAATTCATTCTTGGTCTGACTATTGATGATTTTGACAATAAATTTATAAATTCCTCCTAGTAGAGATTAGTACCCTTTGAAAAATTTCCTAAACTAGTGGAACCGACTCGACTCATGGATATAAAAGTTGTAGACAATTGAACACTGAAAAACCAGAAATCCTTTTTGAACAAAGTAAATCCGGTTACTCGCAATTTTTCCTCGATGTAAAAAAAAATCACCTCTACCATCTTCTGCATAATCACTAGCTCCACACTCTACTCTTTAGCTTTAATTGTGTGTCATATGAGTCTGAAACCATGCATTTATAGATTCAATCTCATTGTTATCAAAGCTATCCTTTCAGTACTCATTAAGTCACATGCTTCTGATTTTACTTCAACAAGCAAGGCAAGTCCATTTTTTGTTTTGATTTGTTGACAAAATTTGAATCGTGCAACTGAAAATAACTCCACATCAAAAATTAGCCATGCAAAAATACCAAATGGAACCATTTTATTCACAAAAACCCTTTCCTCTTAACAACTCAGTTGTCGAAACCAAGTCATATTTCCATGTGTCAATGCCTTGCAGGCTTGCATCCCAAAGAGCTTCCTTTATCAAACCGTTGCAATGCCACAACTTAATCATTATTAACCACTAGGGACTTACTCACAACCCCGCAACTGTAAACAACCTAACCATGAGATAATTGAGTAACCAACCTAGGTTATTAATTCATTTCATCGCACCACTGCATTCCAACTTGGATGACACGACGTATCTCGGTAACACAGAGAGATGGGAGAAACATTACACCATGCAACCATGTGCCATGTCACAATGAACTCCTATGAACAAAGAAATTAATCGGTAATATGCTGAGACCGAAAGAAGCTCCCATCTTACCACCACATGCACATTCAAATAACATGATGCAACTTGGTAACATGGGGAGACAAGAGAAACATTACACTGCACCACCATGCGAGACCCACAACCTGATGGGGAGCTCCTCTCCTAGAGCCTCCTAGCTCTTCTCCAAGTCCTTCTACTAGAATTCCTTAGGGTCTCTTCTCTACCTTATCTAGAGGATGATCTCCTAATCCCCTAAATCACTAGGAACTCTCCACCAATTTCAACTCTTCTCTATACCCCTCTCCATAGCCCTCTTGTATTTATGGTTCCACTAACCATCTACCACTCCTATGGTGTCAAAATCTTGAGGATTTATTCTACCATTCCCCTTAGGTCTAATTCCCTCTTTAAGGATTCAATTTTGTGAGTTTCCCATTCATTTTCCAAGCGGGTTCTAAAATCAAGCCTTTTAAGCCTTGTAGCCTTTTTAGGCCTATTAGCCCTCCAAAACATAGAAAAGGTGATTTCTCTCCTAAAATCCCTTAACAAACCTAGAAAAAAACTCCATATTCTTAGTGTTTTTTTCTTCCCCTTCAGGATTTTGTAGGTCTTTTGTCACACTACAGTCCATACAATGGACTTTTTCCAAACCCCTAAAAACAAGGGTTTCTAGGGCATGAAGACTGGTCTGGCTTCTTGTTCTTCTTTCACTGATCTAGTGAACTCCTCTAAACTCCTCCTTCCATCAAAATATCTTCACCTCATGCCCCTACACTCCTCCAAAATTCATTGGCACATACCAATCACTCTGTAACCTCCATTGTTGTTGCACTACTCAGGAACCCTAGCCAGAATGACTAACACTCATCTAGGGCCTGATTGTTCTCAAGCTTACCCTACACACACAAACTCAAAAATCCATATGTACATAGTATATAAAAGGCTCTAATGGTTTCCAAGTGGTCATGGAGCTTGAACCATGAGAACACCAAAGAAACCCTTCTTTTACATGACTGGACCAAAACTGGCCAGTGAACTTACAAAACACAATAAATTTAACAAAGCTTAACCAAAAAGTTTAATCTATCAAAATAATTCCACACAATACTTAGAAACTACATTGAAAAGACTATCCAATAATTAATTCAGTCCATTCAATCCAATCAAGTTGTGGATGATGGCTCTGTCACTTAATTACAATGTAAAATCCTTCTTGTCAAACACCAGTCTGTACACCATGAACTCTAACTATCAGATTAGGTTTGGGAACACCTTATATACCTCTTTCCCACATGTTTAGACCCTCTTATCAGGATTTGGGCACCATAAGTTCTGATTTCTAAAAACTAGGAAATGTTGTCATGACAACTTTGACAACTTTTTGTCAAAATAGCAATTTTCACATTTTGAGTGTCCTAATTGGTATCAAACCTCACCAATTGACCTCAAATGACTAAAGAACATTAAAAAATTAAAAATTTTCCCACTTTGGGACTTTGTTCAACTCTTTGACTTTTGAGTTGACTTCTAGGCCTTAAACCCCTAGAATCAACTAGACTTAATCAACTTCCAACCCTAACCTTTCCTAACACTAACCACACCTCAAAATCACACTAGGGACTTTATATTCTAGTCCTTATTCTTAGATGGTTGGCCAAACCAACCTACAAGCCAAAATGTTCAAAGATCTAACTAAAGTCCTTGGGGTGCTCCTGCACCATCCTCCCCCTGCAACAAGAAAGTCAAGGTACCTGTGGTGTCAGGAACTCCTCACTTATTCCATGCTTCTTGAAGTCACTCTGAGCTATCCAAGTGGCTTCTGACTCTGGTTTCTATCTCCACTTCACTAGATGCTCTGTATAGACCTTGTGTCTTGTCTTCTTCTTCACCCTTGAATCCAATATCTTCTCTATTTATGGCTTAACTTGTTCCAGAGTTTTGAACTCTCCCATGTCCTTATGCACCCATGTACTATACTGCAACTCATCCATCTCCGGTCCCTTATATCTGATCAAATCTTTCACATTGAATATTGGAGAAATTGACATCTCCTTGGGTAACTCCACCTTATAAGCTTTAGGCCCATACTTAGCCAATATCTTGCAAGGTCCAATTCTTTTCATATATAGCTTAATAGGTATCCCCTTTTGTAATCTTGCCTTTTTTAGGAAAACCATCACTAGTTCACCCACTTCAAACTACAAATATCTTCTTCCCTCATCTCTTTTTTCCTTCAACTTTTTATTTGCTTCCATTAAGGTCTTCTTTACCTGTTCATGGACTTCCCTCATTGATTGGGAGAAGTCATCAACATTCCCACTAACTCCCTCATATCCTTTGAGGTATCTGAGCTCCATCACACCCCTTGGATGTGCCCCATACACAATTTCAAATGGACTTTTGCCTGTAGTCCTATTTCTGCTATCATTATAGGAAAATTCTGCCTGTGGTATTATTTGCTCCCATCCTTGTCCATATTCCTTTTTCAGACACCTAAGCAGGTTCCCAAGAACTTTATTGATCACTTCAGTCTACCCATCCATTTGATGATGATAGGCAGATCCATGAGACAAGTTTGTACCTATTCTCTTCCATAGGGTCTTCCAAAAGTGACCCATGAACTTCACATCCCTATCCACAACAATGCTCATTGGTAGGCCATGTATCCTTACTACTTCTTTGAAAAACAAGTAGGAAATATGGCTTGCATCATGTGTTGTTTTGCATGGTATGAAGTGGCTCATTTTACTAAAACTGTCTACCACTACAAATACACTGTCTAAACCAGTTGGAGTTCTAGGTAACCCCACTATGAAGTCCATACTTATGCACTCCCAAGGTCTACTTGGGGTGGGTAATGGCTGGTAAAGTCCTGCATTGGATAAGTTCCTTTAGCCTTCTGACATATGCCACGCTGATCCACATATCTTCTCACTTCCTTCTACATCTTTGGCCACCAATAGAATCTCTCTACTAATTCCAATGTCTTATTCAATCCAAAGTGTCCACTTAGGCTTCCATTATGCTTTTCTTGTATGATGTTCTCCCTCATTGAACCTTTTGGAACACAAATTTGCTTGCCTTTGAATAGAAACCCATTCTGCAATGTATACTCTGCAAACTCACTATGAAAGTGATTCTCAAATTTTTGACACACCTTGTATATATCTGAGAAATCTAAATCTCCCTCATATAGATCCTTAAAACCTTCAACTCTTGTACTTTGCAATTGAATCTCTTGGATGGTGAGTAGTCTCCTACTAAGAGCGTCTGCAACTTTATTTTGCACCCCCTTCTTATGCTTTATGGTAAAGGTGTAAGATTGTAGGAACTCCATCCACTTGATGTGTCTCAAGCTAAGCTTGTCTTGAGTGTTTATATAACTCACTTCTTGGTTGTCTATGAAGACAAAAAAATCCTTGGGAAAAAGATAATATCTCCACTTCTTTAGGGCTTGTACAAGAGCATATAGCTCCAAGTCATAGGAAGAGTACCTATACTTAGCCTCATTTATCCTTTCACTGAAAAAGGCCATAGGCCTACCTTCCTGACTTAAGACATCTCCTACTGCAATGCTACTTGCATCACATTCAACAATGAATGGTTTGTCAAAGCTTGGTAATAGTAATATAGGTTGAGTAGCCACTTCCTTCTTCAACCTTTCAAATCTATCATTAGCTGCCTTTGTCCACACAAACTTTGTTTTCAGTCCTCCTTTTATAGTCTCTGGGATTGGAGCACAAATCTCACTAAATCTCCTAATGAACTTCCTATAGAATTGGGCTAACCCATGGAAGATCCTAACTTCAGTCCATGTCTTAGGAGTGGGGAAATTAAATATGGCCTCTAGCTTCTCCTTATCCATTTTTAAGTCACCCTTGGAAACCACAAAGCCAAGGTAGACTAGCTCTTATTTCATGAACTCACTCTTCTCAAGGTTTATGGTGAGTTTCTCTTCCTGCAACTTCTTCAACACTAACTCCAAATGTTTCATGTGATCCTCTTTATTTTTACTAAAAATTAGGATTTCATCTAAATAGACAACTACAAAAACTCCTATATAGTCCTTCAAGACTTCATTCATCACCCTCATAAAGGTTCTTGGTGCATTGGTAAGCCGAAAGGGCATCACTAACCATTCATACAACCCCTCTATAGTCTTAAATGTAGACTTCCACTCATCACCCTCTTTCATCCTAATTTGACAGTACCCACTCTTCAAATCAATTTTAGAGAAGTACTTAGCACCCCCAAGCAATCCATCAAGTCTTCTATTCTAGGAATTGGAAATCTATACCTGATAGTTATCCTATTTATTGCTCTATAATCAGTACACATTCTCCACTTACCTCCCTTCTTAGGAGTCAACACCACTGGGACAACACAAGGGATGATGCTTTTCCTAATCAATCCTTGATCTAACAACTCTTGCACCTACCTGGCTATCTCCTTGTTTTTCTCTGGTGTCATCTTGTATGCAGCTTTGTTTGGTAAGGATTCTCCTGGTATGAAGTCAATCTGATGACTTATCTCCCTCTTTTGTGGTAATGAAGCTGGTGTACCCTCATAGATTATGTCTTTAAACTGATCCAATAGTTCCCTCACCTATTTTGGCATAGGTGCTTGTTTATGAGTCTCCTCCTCCTTTGGCTTTAGCAAAATTGCATAACCCACTTCTTCATCTTTCATATCCTTTAGAAATTATTTCCCACTCATCATCATGACATTGAATTCTTCCTTCTCCACTATGTCTTCCTCTAGTACGGATTGTATCTTGAATGTTACCCCATTTTTCTTGAAGGTGTACTTGTTATCCTTCCCACTATGGATAGCTTCTCTATCATATTGTCATGGTCTGCCAAGCAACAGATAGAAAGCATCCATTAGAAACACATCACATAGTATTCTATCTTGATACTTTCCAATATAAAACTCTACCCACACTTGTTCATTCACCAAGATGTTTTGACCCTTGTTCAACCATGTAACTTTATAGGGACATACATGTGGGATTTTGGTGAGCTTCAACTTCTCAACTGCCTCCTTAGATATGACATTATCTGTTGACCCTGAATCAATGATCACCTTACATACCTTTCCCAATATTTTGCATTTGACTTTGAAAAGAGCCCTCCTTTGTTTGTGTTCATCTTTAGTTGGTTTCTTGATTAGGATCCTCCTCAACATTAGATGCTCTCCTTTCTCTGAATCCAGACTCACCTCTAATTGTTTAGAACAATCTTCTTCTTGGACATAGGCTATCTTCTTCTCTCCTTGTGAAGATTTTGGCTTATTTGGGCACCTATATACAGGGTGTCCTAACTGTCCACAATTGTAGCATTTCATTGAAGAAAAGTGAGAGCTTCTCCCAAAGCCTCCTGATCTTCCTCTTCCACTATTATAGGAACTCCTTCCCCTATTATTGTATCCACCTCTACTATTTGTCTCTTGTCCTTGCTCTACATATCTAGATTCACTTTTTCCTCTACTGTCACTACCTCTTCCACTTGAACCTCCTCTATGGCCACCTCTATTGTCTCTACCCCTTCCCCTATTTCTTGAACTAAAATCTTGTTTCTTCTTTAGTTTCTCTTCCACTTTCAAAGCCATTTGAAAGTAGCTATGAATGGAAGTTATAGTAAAGAGACTGAGTTCCTCCTAAATGTTCCACCTTAAACCATTTAATTATCTTGCCACTTTAATCCTCTCTATCTCCTGAATTCTTGATCTAAGGAAAAGTTTTTAAAACTCCTCTGTATAGGATGGCACATCTATGTTTTTTTGCCTAAGCTTTTGCCTCTTCTTATGCAGTTGAATGTCATATAACTCTGGAAGGTAATTCTCCTTCACCTTTGCAACCATAGTTTTCCAATTTGATATGGGCTTCTTTCCCTCTTTCTCTCTTTCTTCCTGCAATAACTTCCACCATGTAAGTGCTTGCCCTCTTAGCCTTGATTTGGCTATCTTCACCTTTTGGGCTTTTGTAATCCCATCACACTCGAAGTGATTCTCCATCCCTTCAAGCTATTCCATAACCATTTTAGTGTCCATCTTACCAGAGAATACTAGTATCCCTTCTAGAGCCTTTCCACTCAATGCCTTTTAGTGCTTTGAGGAATGGTACCTCTGGTAGAAGAGGGTCAGGATCTGGTTCTATCTCCTCTTCTACTGGTCTCTTTCCTTTTTCTATCCCTTCATGCATTTACTCTCTCAACTTACTGGCAGTCTCTACCACCTATGCCATCTTAATCTTCATTTCCTCCATTTCTTCTTCAAGAAGCCTATTCTTGATTTGTTGCTCTAACAAATCCTTGGCTAACTCTATATTAGTTACCATGATGTTCTCACCTATGGATTCACTCCAATATGACATGCACAATTCCACTCTCAAGCCTTTGAATGGCTCTGATACCAATTTTATGGGGAGATCCTCTCCTAGAGCCTCCTAGCTCTTCTCCAAGTCCTTCTACTGGACTTCCTTAAGGTCTCTTCTCTACCCTATCTAGAGGATGATCTCCTAATCCCCTAACTCACTAGGAACTCTCTACCAATTTCAACTCTTCTCTATACCCCTCTCCATAGCCCTCTTGCATTCATGGTTCCACTAACCATCTTCCACTCCTATGGTGTCAAACTCTTGAGGATTGATTCCACCATTCCCCTTAGGTCTAATTCCCTCTATTAGGATTCAATTTTGTGAGTTTCCCAAGTTCATTTTCCAAACGGGTTCTAAAATCAAGCCTTTTAGGCCTTGTAGCCTTTTTAGGCCTATTAGCCCTCCAAAATACAAAAAAAAGGTGATTTATCTCCTAAAATCCCTTAACAAACCTAGAAACAAACTCCATATTCTTAGTGGGTTTTTCTTCCCCTTCAGGATTTTCTAGGTCTTTTTTCACAATACTATCCGTACAATGGACTTTTGCCAAATCCCTAAAAACAAGGGTTTCTAGGGCATGAAGACTGGTCTAGATTCTTGTTCTTCTTTCACTAATCTAGTGAACTCCTCTAAACTCCTCCTTCCATCAAAATATCTGCACCTCATGCCCCTACACTCCTCCAACATTGATTGGCACATACCAATCACTCTGCAACCTCCATTGTTGCTGCACTACTCAAGAACCCTAGCTAGAATGACTAACACTCACCTAGGGCTTGATTTTTCTCAAGATGACCCTAAAAAAACACACTCCAAAATCCATATGTACATAGTATATAAAAGGCTCTAATGGTTTCCAAGTGGTCATGGAGTTTGAACTACGGGAACACCAAAGAAACCCTTCTTTTACATGACTAGACCAAAACTAGCCAGTGAACTTACAAAACACAATAAATTTAACAAAGCTTAACTAGAAAGTTTAATCTATCAAAATAATGCCACAAAGAACTTATAAACTATATTTAAAACACTATCCAATCATTAATTCAGTCCATTCAATCCAATCAAGTCATGGATGATGGCTCTGTCACTTAATTACAGTGTAAAATCCTTCTTGTCAAACACCAGTCTGTACACCATGAAATCTAAATATTAGATTAGGGTTGGGAACACCTTATATACCTCCGTCCCACATTTTTAGACCCTTTTTTCAATATTTTGGCACCATAAGTGCCGATTCCTAAAAACTAGGAAATGTTGTCATGACAACTTTGACAACTTTTTGTCAAAATAGCAATTTTCACATTTTGAGTGTCCTAATTGGCTTCAAACCTTACCAATTTACCTCAAATGACTAAATAACATTAAAAAATTAAAAATTTTCCCACTTTGGGACTTTGGTCAACTCTTTGAATTTTGAGTTGACTTCAAGGCCTTAGACCCCTAGAATCAACTAGACTCAATCAACTTCCAACCCTAACCTTTCCTAACACTAACCACACCTCAAAATCACACTAGGGACTTTATATTCTAGTCCTTATTCTTAGATGGTTGGCCAAACCAACCTACAAGACAAAATGTTCAAATATCTACCTAAAGTCCTTGGGGTGTTCCTGCACCACAACCTCTTAACCAACAAATTATGCACGTGAATTTATAAATGGGTTAAGTTATGTGTCCTCACAAACCTAAATTTTTGTTAATGAAAATTGTTGTGAGCTTGTGATGAAATGAATTGATAACCCATATTAATTAATCAATGAATAAAAAAATAATGATAGATTGACTACAATGTGAATACATGATATGCTAACCAATTAAGGAAAATGGTTGTGAGCTTGCGATGAAATGTATTGATAACCCATGTTAATTAATCAATAAATAACGTAGCTCGGTAATGTGGGGGGACCAGAGAAACATTACACCATGCCACTATGTGGGACCCACAACCTCTTAACCAACAAATTATGCATTTATATTTATAAATGGGTTAATTTATCATGTCCTCATAGGCCTAAATTTTAGTTAAGGAAAATGGTTGTGAGCTTGTGATGAAATGAATTGATAACCCATATTAATTAATCAATGGATAACAAAATAATGATAGATTGACTAGAATGTGAATACGGGATATGCTACACATTAGAGAGAATAAGAACTCACATGGTTAGAAACGTCATTGTGGTAGAAATAGTATAAAATTAACTAGCACTTGCAACTAAGAAGGTTCAAGGGATAAGCTGATAGGAAATTATAGGTAGAATCTAAATGTGAAAAATAAAAAATTAGATTGTAATTGTAAATTCTAAACATAAACCAAATTGAATTGTAATAAAAACCCTAAATCAATTTAAACCAAATTAAACACTAAATCTAAACCAAATTTTACCCTAACCTTAATAATAAAGAAAATTGAGCCCTAACGCTGAGAGTATTTGAACACTAAAGAAAATTGAACTCTAACCCTAAACCTGATGAAACAGTATAAGAAACTAAACCTAGTGATTATCAAATTTGTGTTTCTCTTTTAATCCAAACAAATCTATAGGATATAGAATCAAATCTGTTAAGTTTTAGGATAGCTACAAATGTAATAGCACTATATTTTGTATGTATATTCCAAATGCAACAATCTCTCTTTCATTTATATTAGGAATGACGCTAGAAGAGACATGTCCATTCATGGGACATGTCTATTCATTATTATTTATAAGAAAGGACATTCCTCTTCCTATTAATCAATCTCTTATAATGTTTCATCAATCAATTATTAATTAAGAATATTATAATAATTTAATATTGAATATTAAATTTCATATGATTAATAATAATATAACATATATAATATATTATTATTAATCAACATGTATTATATATATTCTAATGATCATATGACTGAAGTTTCAAGCATTAACACTCCCTCTTACCTAGGGAGGATGATCAAATAGAATGTGTAGTGGTCTCCTGTGTCAACACTTATGACCCTCACCATAGCTATACAAAATATCAACACTCCCTCTTAGCTAGGGAGGATAAATAAATCCAATGTCAACACTTATGTGACACTTGATAACATCAATCATAAGATGTAAGCAATAAAAGCATCATCCTCATGATGTAATGAATAGAAACATAGTCTCAAGATGTGGATTGCCTCCATCGGTGATTCTATCCACAAGATCTTAGGTGGATTGCCTCCATTGGCGATTCTATCCACAAGCTCTTGTGTGGATTTCCTCCATCGTTGATTCTATCCACAAACGCATGAGCTTTAGAGTGGATTTCCTCCATTAGTTATTCTATCCATGAGCTCTCATGTGGATTGCCTCCATCGGCGATTCTATCCACAAACTCACGAGCTTTAATGTGGATTTCCTCAATCGGCGATTCTATCCACAAGTTCCCGGGTGGATTTCCTCAATCGGTGATTCTATCCACAAGCTCTCATGTGGATTTCCTCCATCGGTGATTCTATCCACAAACTCATGAGATTTAATGTGGATTGCCTCAATCGACGATTCTATCCACAAGTGATAATCATTTGGAAGTCGTCACTTCCTCATGATGTACATAGGGGGGAAGACCCATTAAAAATATGGAGTCACACACATGAAATCCATCATGCCTCAATGCAGAGGGTGAAAACAAGGGATTTCACCTTGAACTTCTATCATAGAGAAGAACTCATTGAGAAGATATTAATCTGTTGATCATCCAAGATTGCTTAAGATGAACTATCAGACTCCCTCTGAGTCTTATATCAATCTTCTTAGCTCCTCATTCAAAGATACTTCTGAAGATTTAGACTCCCTCTAAAAATAATTTCTTGTGCTTCTATCCTGAAGGTATGTCAGAAAGAGATTACAAATAGCTTATAAACTAAACTATCTCATAAAAAAATACCAAAGATAGAAGCATACAATATTTTACTAGCCAATATTATAGCATAAATTTAAAACTCAATAATTCATGTGCATTAATAAAACATGGAATACTTATCTTAAGTTTCAAATATTTCCTTTTGTAAGGTGAGCCCATATAGGAAATATCAACTCTCATCAAACTTTGAAGTTTTTTGTGTAGGACACACTGCAGGAGATCATAATGTTATTCGTGCTAGCCATGATGATGACCTTTATATAGAGTGACAACCTAGAGTGGATGATCACCATTTTCTCTCTCTCCACTAAGGATGGTTCAAATGGAAATGTAACATTAGTTATTATTCCACCCACAATGTACAATTCTCACTCTTATATTGTTGAACAATACTCATGTCTTCTTGTTAAATGACTTGAATGCTCCAAGAGAGGTGACACTATATAATTGATGCTTTCTTTATAGAAATAGACACCCT
>MU228132.1:39320-53040 GCA_018584345.1 Thuja plicata | reverse complement strand
ATATATATATATAGGGACATGAGACTAACAAAGAATAAGAGGCACTAGCAACCATATTGGGGATAGAAGCAGTAAACAAATTAGATGGTATTGAGTTCAGAATGCTTGCCAGATACTTTGAAAAATGATCTAGTAATGACTCTGAAGCATGTCAAAGGGAATCAATTGATTCCACACTCACTCCTAAAATGACCATAAGATCGAGGAGGAATTCAATAACAGTAAACTCTAAGAATGTGGAACAAGGAACACATACTTCCATTTTTGCAGCCACTCATGGGACATAAAATTTTTCCACCATGCAATGCACTTCATCTTGCATTGGTAGCTACAATACCAAGATAGAATACAATGTGGTTTTAAGAGAATTCTGAATGAATGATGGTGGAAAAACATTTGTGAATAGGTTGAAAGAAGCACACCTTCAATAGTTCAAAGACCATCTACATTTTACATTCTCAAAGATACCCATGCACCTGTAAAAATAAGTTACCACAACTTGGCAGCTAAATTTGGCACAAGTTGGTCTGTAAAGAAGATAAAGCTATGAATGTCTCAAAACTATAAGTGATTTAGGTGCAACCAAATGAAGAAGATAAAAAAATCCCTCCCGAGCTAAGGGTAAAATAAAGGCTAATTGATGTAAGTGTCAAAGTATGGAAAGAGCTTGTAAAGCATATTAGAAGTCTAAGGCATGAAGGAAGTCAGGTGAAGAGAGTATGCAAGTATTTGAATTTTCTCTTAATATTATAGTTCAATCTTATTAAACAATTCTTCAATTTTATTTTTCATAGTTAAATTAAATTAGTATATGTTTCAGGGTAAGGCCTCCAAGGCTAGGCTTTCCAATCTTCATGCCACACATCACAGTGGCTAGAAAAGTTTACAGGCCTTCACCTGTACATTTGTAAGTATATTTAATGTGCTAAATGATATTTTTTTATTTCCTAGGAAAAAGTAAATAATTTCATGTTAATTGGTTTAACTAGTCCATGTGCCATGTTTTGACAGGAGTAGAAATATGGCCGACATCCAATGCCCTTTGAACAAGAAATGTTACAAAGCAAAAAGTGGACCGATTTTGTAATTTGGATGGAGAGCGAGGTATCAATGGTTGAATTTCAACAATTTATTTTGACATGGTTTTGTTAATATGTAAATTTGAATTTCTTCTATTGAATTTTTTATTCATGTGTACAATAAGATCTAAATGCTTCTCTATTGGCCGTAGATCCCACCCAATTATCCCATTATTTTATGAAATCACCTATGTCATACCTTGTAACCTTTCACTATTTCATTTGATGTTTGAAGTGCTCAATTTCCTTCTTATGCCATTCAATTTATGATGTAGAGGACTTATCCGCAAGACAAGGACACAATAAAAAACTCAACAAACTCTCAATTCCTTGATCAATACCACAAACAAATGACATTCAACACCCAAAAAAAAATTCCACAGGTTTGAGGTGCCTAAACCCCTCAAATTTTTCTGACTCCAGATTTGCATTCAAAGTCACAGAAACAATCCTGTCATATAGAAAATGCCAAGCATAGGGATTCCATTCTCTCTCTCAACTCCACCTCTTGCTCAACAACCGGATGCATCTTCAAAGGGACCCCAAGCACTACAATTGCACCAGGATTAAGATTTTTCCTATGGTGGAATAGAGTCCTACAAGAATTTAACAGTCAAACCCTATTTGGTGAGGGTTTCAGACCCACCTTGATAAAAATGGTGATAACTATTCCAAACTTTAATGAAAAATATTCTAACCAATTGCATATCAAACTAGATTCTCCCCTCTTGAAAGTAGGGAAACAAAGATTTTTTTTATTCAAATCTTAACAAAAACCTATGTGTCAAAAATAAGAGGCCTTATAAACATCAATTAGTCCATCCCAAAGGGTCCCCTACTGATTTTTGAATGGGTGACCATTGGGATTTGAAAATTGCACTTTTGTAGTAGAAAGTTGCAAAAGTTGTCAATGCAACTTTTACAACTGTTTACAATTTTTGTCCCTACTTAACAAACTAACTCAAAACTTGATGCCTATCTATAGTACATGTGAAAATGGACAATATGAGTCCAATTACATCATTTCCACTGATTTTGAACGCTCTTTGAGAAGTTTGACTATGTTTGACCCAATTAGGACCTTATAGGTCTACATGAGTTAAATGGTATCAATTGTCTTAGAAAAATATTTGAACTAATTGTAAATGGTCTTAGGATGTTATGTAACCTTGAGAAAAAATTAAGGATTCTTGAAAATGAGAAGCATCCTTATCCACATCCAACCTACTAGGTAGGGTCACTATGTTTTTTACTAAACCCATGAGGCTGATGGAAGGGTACCATTTAGTGTTCCTACAAGTTAATGTTTACCTGGTTTATTTGAAAAAGAAGGCTCCTTTGGATATTTTTTTTATGCCTTTTTGGTGGGGTGTTGCAGTGATGTAGTAGTGGTAGTGGAATACATATGTCTCATACAAATGGTATCATAGGAATTTCTTGTAATTGAGGATTTAATATGACCAACGATTGATAGAAAAAGAAGAGGAAAACACTAGATTTTTAGTTTTCAAAAGGTTAGAAAAGGTGTAAATAAGTAGTGTATTGGAGATTATTCTGGTAGGATCTTGGACAACCTTCTTCACTTTGAGCCCCACAAGACTCACGAGGGTATTCCTTATTCTAAGTCTGTACATATGGTACATTCATTATAATGGCCAACTAAAGACCTTTAAATGTGGATAATTCTTAGATTTTATGTAGATGGGGATTTTATTTCATCAATTGAAAAAGTAATCCCATTTTCTTTAACAAACATTGAGAACACATTAATTATATATCTCCTTCTCAGATTCATGTAGGAGTGTTTTACGGATACTTTTAAATGCATCCTCCACATTTTCCTAAGGATCATGGAGATACAAGAAAAAATATAAATTAAATAGAAATAAAAGAATAGAAATGAACAATAGGTTTGATTCATATGGTTTTAAATATAAAAACCCTCCAGGGCTCTCAACAGTCTAGTGCCCAATCTTAGGCTGCAGAGTGAAAGTAAATCCATGAAAGAGATCCTATGAACAAATGAAACTTGTTACTTAACCAGTGGGTTTTGAAGATATTAATGCTTAAAATTAACAAGCACACTCATGTACACATAAGTTCTACTTCAACAATCCATTTCACACAAAATAATCATTGTTATTTGCATACATAAATTTAACTCTCTCCTTGAGAGAGACCCATGAAACAATAACACACCCGCAAGAAAATTGTAGAGACAAAGTCGACCATCTTTAATGTATTTAATTCATATGATTTAAAGTATGCAAAGTTGGAGACAAATTTATGATATTAGAATTTATAATTATACAAACCCGTTAACACTACTTATGAGATTATACCATCGCAGAATTAGATTCACCTCCAGTAACCTATTACTAACCACTATCTTAGTTACAAGCTAAAGATAATTTCTAGAACCAAAACCCCTTTTTTTTATGGCCTTGGAATTCCTTTTATATTAAGGAATGCAACAAGCTTTAGGACACTAACAAAGATTTAATTCTTCTGCCATTAATCTATATCCTAATAGAGTTTCTTACTAGGTAGTCTTATCCTAAAGTTAAACAACTTGGATAGTATACAAGGGATCTATGGTGATAAAGCTAGTACTTTCAGCTAATCAGTCAGGCAAGAGAGCCATTCTAATATCAACCATGGGTAGTTATTGAATCTGAAAATGAGAGAATACATCTGACAAGCTTTCTCAAATCTTCTCGAACACCACCTCTTCAGTACTTGCATCTATAACATAATCCATATCACCCCGATTCAAGGTAATCACAGTGGTAGCCTTAGACATCAGATTTATTTGAAAAATATAGAAAATGTCTGTAATTATACTGAAGAACTATAACATCCCTTTAACTACCACAACCCTTCTAATATCCCTTTAACTACAAATCAACATCATGCCACTTCATTTTATGATATTTGTATGTTTCCTATAATTAAATTTTGTTAGACCATGCTTTCCTATACTAGAAAAAACTTATCTTATCTACAAATGATGCAAGGAGGGCTTAGAGAACAGGGGCCCAAGGGCACTCCCAGCTATCCAAACCAACTTGCAGAACAAAATAGAAGAAACTACACAATAAGGGAGAGAAGAAACAATAGATACTTTGTATTAATTCATCAAACTCATTACATGCCAGACTATAAGGCCTTACCCCTATTTTGGCCATATACATTCATATGTTTACATAATAACCTTGATACATGCGAGGTCACATACCTACCATCCAAATATGCTAACACTTAATCTTCTATACCAATACCGCTACCTCACTAAGAACGTAAACCAAATATATACAAGATTCCACCAAAGAGGTCAAAACTCAGATCCTAAAGATCCAACATAGGAAACAACAATGACCTAGATTTAGGTCCACACACATCCCAATGAGAGATCCCACATTAATTATGCTACATAAATTAAATGCAGAAGTCGGCCAGATCAGGATAAACAACTTAGTAAGAAGTCGACCGAGCAACAGGAACAACTTGGTAAGAAGGTAACCGAGCAACAAAAACAACTTGGTGAAAGAACCCACCGAGCAGCCAACTTTCATCAAGACCCATCGGTAAAGTAAGATAGAACAAGTAACTGAGCAACAATAGTTACCAAGCACTTTACCAAGTAGCCTACAAACAAGCTAAATAACAAAAGAAAACATATTTTTGGTTGGTCAGGATTGCTAAAGAACCCAAGATGCTCTTGTATCAGACATCTAAGGTTAAAATAAATGATTCCCCCAATCATGTGTTAGGTACAACCTGAAATGAATCCAAGTTAGATTGAGAAATCCAAGATGCATCCTCAATCGGTATGTTCTTCCATTTTATCAGATAATCCATGTATTCCTTTCCTCTTGTACTTCTACCAACTCTCTGTTTCAAAATTTGTTCAACTTCCTCTATCTATCTCTTAAGATAATCACTCGGTACCGTCACTTCTTCATCAGGTTCATGATATTCATACAAATCTAAAATATTGAATATAGGTGATATATCCATGTTATCAGGTAATTCCACTTCATAAGAATTTCCACTGTCAAATCTTCTCAATGTTTTGCAAGGACCAAATTTCTTCATTTTTAATTTACCATATGTTCCAAAAGGAAATCTGCCTTTCTTCAAATGAACAATTATTGCATCACCAAATTCAAAAGTTTTATGTCTCCTTGATTTATCTACATTATCCTTGCATTTCTGATTACTTTTCTCTAACTTTTTTTTTACATCCTCATGCAATGTCTTCATGAACTCAACAAAATCTTCTTCTTCAACACTTCTTTTCTCTTCTCCAACAATATCTCTCAAGTCTGATATACCTCTCAGTTGTGTGCCATGAACAATCTCAAAAGGTATCTTTTCAGTACTTCTATTTACTGAACTTTTGTATGCAAAATATGCTTGTGCCAATATTAAATATCAATTACTCGGCGTGTCCCCAACTAAGAACCTTAACAAGTTACCCAAACTTTGGTTTACAACCTCTATTTTTCCATTAGTCTATGGTTGAAATGTAGAACTATACTTCAGTCTCCAACTTCTTCCAAAGTGTTTTCCAAAAATAGCTAACAAACTTACTGTATCGGTCAGAGATGATACTCCTCGGTAATCCATGCAATCTGACAATGTCCTTAAAGAAAATATCTTCTATATGTACTACATATGATATTTGTCTACATGGTATGAAATGTGTCATCTTAGAAAATCTATCCACAACAACAAATATGGAATCATTACCTCTTGTTGTCCTTGGTAAGCTAAGAACAAAATCCATGTTGATATCAATCCAAGTTTTCTCAAGAATAGTAATCGGTGTATACAAACTAGTATTCTGACTTACTCCTTTTGTAACTTGACAAAATACACAACTTTTCACAAATTTATGAACATCCTTATACAACTAAGGCTAAAAATACATTTCCTTCAACAAACTCAATGTCTTATCAATACCAAAATGTCCATCCAAACCACTACTATGTTTCTCCTTTATCAAATTAGTTCTCATTGATCCTCTCGGTATGCACAACTGAATACCTTTAAACAACATATCTTCCTGAATGAAATATTCTTCATACTTACTTGATTGATTTGGAATAGGTGCTCTGTGCCCTCTCCACTACTCAGAAAAATCAGGATCATTTTCATTCAAATTCTTCATACCATCAAAACCAAGAGCTTCAATTCTCATTTCAGCCAATAAAGACATTATTCTACTCAATGCATCAACAACTCGGTTAGAAACTCCACTCTTATGCTTTATCAGAAATGTGAAACTCTGCAAATACTCTACCCATTTCATATGTCTCTAATTCAACTTATTTTGACTACCCAAATATTGTAAAGCTTTATGATCAGTATACAACACAAATTCACTCAGCATCAAGTAATGTCTACATTTCTTCATAGCTTGAACAATAGCATAGAATTCTTGATCATAGATAGAATATTTCCTTTTAGCATAATTCAAATTTTCACTAAAGAAAGAAACATGTTTACCTTCTTGGGTGAACACAGCTGCTAATGGACTTCCACTTGCATCACATTCAACTTGAATACCTAATTAAAATCAGGTAAGGTTAACACAGGCAATTCAATGACCTTCTGTTTCAAAGTCTCAAAACTCTTATCATCTCCATGTGTCCATTTGAATTCTCTTTTGTCTCCTCTCGTTTTCTCATTCATAGCATTACAAATTGAACTAAAATTTCTAATAAACTTCCTAAAAAAACTTTCTTATCCATGAAATGATTTTACCTCACTGACATTCTTAGGTGTAGGCCAACTAAGTATAACTTGAACCTTATGAGGATCCATCTTCAAACAATCAACTGAAATCACAAAACCTAAATACACAAGTTCTTCTCTCATGAAGGAACACTTTTCAAATTTATCATCAACTTTTCCTCTTTCTGACTTTGCAATACTTGTCTTATATGCATCAAATGCTCTTCTCTAGTCTTACTAAATATCATAATATCATCCAAGTATACAATCACACATTTATTCAAGAATTTCTTCAAAACTTCATTCATTAACCTCATAAACTAAAGGGAATAACCAACCACTCATACAAACCTTCCTTTGTCTTGAAAGTAGTCTTCCATTCATCACCTTCTCTGATTTTGATCTGATGATACCCACTCTTTAAATCAATTTTGGTAAAGTATCTTTCTCCACTCAAACAATTCATTATATCGTCCATCCTCGGTATAGGAAACCTATAGTTTACTGCGATCTTATTGATTTCTCTTGAATCAGTGCACATTTTCCATTCTCCATTATTCTTAGGTCCCAATACAGCTAGTATTGTGCATGGACTCAAACTTTCTCTGATCAAACCCTTGTTCAACAACTCATGAACTTGTCGGGTAAGCTCTTCATTCTCAGTCGGTGTCAACCAATGTGGTGCCTTGTTTGGTAAAATAGCTCCAGGAATCAGATCCATATAATGACTAATATCTCTCATTGGTGGAAAACCATTAGGTACATCATCTAAAATGGTCTCCTTATACTCAGTAAGCAATTTCTCAACTTTTGTAGGAATTTCATCTTTGGTATTCTTTCTTGGTTTGTTAGGAATCAAAGCATAAAAAATATCATTTCTTTTCAAATCCTTAACAAACTTTCTACCTTCCATCAAACAAAATTTCACAGATGCACATATCTCACTAATAGATTCTTCAACCAAAGGTAACAATATTTGTTTGTTACCATCAACCCAAATAGTATATGTATTCACTCTTCCATCATGTATAAAATGTCTATCATACTGCTAAGGTCTACCCAACAAAATATGACAACAATCCATCGACATAATATCACACAACACCTTATCATAATACTTTCCAATTTTCAGATTCACAAAACATTGTTCACTCACCATTAATGTATGTTCATCCTTGATCCATGAAATCTGATAGGGCTAAAAGTGCTTTATCCTTTCTAACTACAAATTTATGACCATTTCCTCAGATGTTAGATTCTCCGAGCTCCCACTATCAACAATTACCTTCAAAACTTTGTCTACAGCTCTACATCTGGTCTTGAACAAACTTTTCCTGATAGGATGTTTCTTATCTATCTCATTCCATAGTATCCTTCTGATCATTAGATTTCCCTCCTTCTTAGGTTCATTCAGCGAATCTTCTTGAACCAAAGCATTTCTACTACTACTGACTTTCTTTCTTGCATGTGTACACTCAAAAGATCTATGTCCTTCTTCACCATAATTGTAACAAGTTCCTTGGAACCCTCTTCTGCTATAACCACCTTAGGAGTAGTTGCCTCTTCCACAAAATGAACATCCACCTTTCCATTCGGTCTTCCCTTTGTCTTGATATGTGTTTGAATTCATCTTATCTGGTTCAGATCTATTGTTTTCACCATGATATCTACCTCTTCCTCTAAGGAATCTACCACCTCTACCTCTTTGCCTTTGTTCATATCTTTTGTTCAATTTCTCCTCAGCTTTTAGGGAAAATTGATATGCCTCTTCAATTCTCTCCATCTTAACCAAGATGATATCATCTTGTATAGAACTTCTTAATCCATTAAAATACCTTTCTACTATTTACACTTCATCTTCAATATGTCCAGATATGATGTCTAATCTATAGAATTCTTCAGTATAATCCTTTACTGAGCTATCTTTATGCTTCAAACTTTTCATTCTCCTAATCAGGTTAATCTGGTAATTACAAGGTAGAAACTTGCCTTTAAATTTGTTTATCATCTTATCCCATATCTTGATCTTATCTTTACCTTTCTTCTTTTGATCCAATTGCAGATGCTCCCACCACAAGGATGCATGACATTTCAACTTTGTACTTGCAATCTGTACTTTATTCTCCTTTGGTACATTGTCATACTCAAGGTATTTTTCCATCTCGGTTATCCATTATATCAATTCATCATAATACAATTTCCCATTCTAGTCAGGAGGATTAAACTGAGGTGTGGACTTCAAGCTTGTCAATTCTCGCATGAATCTTTCTTCTTCCTGATCCATCACAAGTGTAAGTGTTACTTCTCCTTGCAGTTCCTCTAATTCATCAT
Source organism: Thuja plicata (assembly GCA_018584345.1). Classification (NCBI taxonomy): domain Eukaryota; kingdom Viridiplantae; phylum Streptophyta; class Pinopsida; order Cupressales; family Cupressaceae; genus Thuja; species Thuja plicata. The sequence continues at coordinate 43,888 of MU228132.1, read as the reverse complement.
CACTAACATTTTCAAGATGTCTTCCTCTATGCTGGGTTATCTCAACAGCTTCCAATCTTGCAGCCATCTATCTTAACATATCAGCTAGACATGGATCTACATTTCCTCTCCCTTGAACCATCTTGAAACCCTCTGCAATTGTAGGTCAGATCATAATTTGTTACCCCACAATAATATCAACCAACTAGGTTAGGGCTTACAAGAAGGAACCTAGATCTCACCTTCACTCTGATACCACTAGATGCAAGGAGGGCCAAGATAATAGGTGCCCAAGGGAACTCCCATCTATCCAAACCAACTTGCAGAACAATACAGAAGAAACAAAACAAGAAGGGAAACAAGAAATAGAAGATACTTTGTATTAATTCATCAAACTCATTACATGCCAGGCTGTAAGGCCTTCCTGGTTTTGGCCATATACATTCAAATGTTTACTGAATAATATTGATACATGCGAGGTCACATATCTTCCATCCAAATATGCTAACACTTAATCTTTTATCCCAACACCGCTACCTCACTAGGAACATAAACCAAATATATACAAGAGTCCACCAAAGAGGTCGGCACTCAGATCCTAAAGATCCAACATAGGAAACAAAAACAACCTATATTTAGGTCCACAAACATCACAATGAGAGATCCCACATTAATTACACTATGGAAATTAAATATAGAAGTCAGCCAGATCAGGATAAACAACTCGCTAAGAAGCCAACCAAGCAACAGGAACAACTCGGTAGGAAGGTAATTGAGCAACAGAAAAAACTAGGTGAAAGAACCGACTAAGAAACCAACATTCATCGAGACCCATCAGTAAAGTAAGATATAACAAGTAAATGAGAAATAACAGTTACTAAGCACTTTACCAAGCAGCCTCCAGACAAGCTAAAGAACAAAAGCAAACATATTTTTGGTTGATCAGGATTTCCAAAGAATGCAAGATGCTCCTGCATCAATAAAATCCATCCTCAACCTCCTCAATTAACACAAAACCATCCTATTGCAAATATTCAAACAAGTAAGCACCATTACCGCCTTAGAAATATAGTTTACATTCCTCAGAACGTTAAATGACGACAACTATTTTTTGAACTTGCAAAATTTTCCTCATATACTTGTACCGACAAGACAATCTACATAAAATAGATTAGGGAAGATCTCACATCCTTTGATTTCAAGTACTTAATTATGAAAAATTGAGATCTCCTCCATTAGTTTTCTTCTTGATTACTTGAGCTTTGCAAATAGTAGGTTGAATGTCACACCAGGTTGGAGCATGACATTTTTGTGTATTCATTACTTTCAATGCATTTACTAAATAATTGTATTGTTGATTTCCAATACTTTGACATGGCACCGTCTATGGTGCAACTAGAATGCACTAGGGTCTAGTGTAAATAAAATATTAAAATAGACTTGAAAAGAGTAACACCGTATGCAGGTGCATTCTAGTTGCCCCGTAGTAAGGGATGTGTGGAAACATGCTTCCATATAGATCGGGGGGAGTGTGTGCCCATGTGTCATATACGCATCATTATACATACCTATGTTCTATGTGAGAATTGTTAGTAATAACTAAGAGGGGGGGTGAATCAGTGGCTTCAAAAACTTATCCTTAAACTTTAACCACCAATCAATAAATCTCAGATTATTAAGTCCCTTACAAGATGCATGCCATGAAATACTTATAATAAATAATTGTCTGTCAGTTTTCCTTTTCTGACCTTATTCTCTTTGATTACCGATAAGCAGTAAAAACTATTTATCGACACTCAATAAATATGCAGAGTATACCAATCAATCCAGAAATGTATATGTGAAATGTAAAACAGTAAAGTAATAAAGCACACACACATAACACATAGATTTTAACATGGAAACCCTGTTAAGGGAAAAAAAACCACTGGGACCGGTACCCCAAATTTTCACTCTTCTGAAGTGAGCCCTGTTAGGAGTCAACCCTATTAAAGGTTACAAACACACTATTAGGTGTGACCTTGTTAGAGGATTTTATACATAGAGGTTGTCACTTAGTATCGACATCTATTTTATACCATCCTTGAATTAGCCTCCTTCTTAGACTGTCAATAGGCTTTAAGAAAATCCAATGCTACTTTCATGAATCAACCTTTTTGGCACTCCTTGGGATGTACCTCAATATATAGAAGACTTTTAACTCCTGCTCTGTTAAGAGACTTGATACTTCAATGGTTAAACTCAAACACAATGACCTATTTCTAATGCAACTTGAATTGCATATTTTCAGATCTATTTAAGTACATTACCCCTCTGATCAATGTATCAATTCAATTCTTTATGCTCCACACTTTCTACTTTGTGATGTTGTGCTTCACTGTTCGTCAGTGTCTGTAGAATTCTTTAGCTCTCCTTTAGCTTGATTGATCAGGACTGTATGAAGTTATCCTTCATCATTTTTTCTTCAACATCCTCTTATTATTCACTCCCCTTTCATGTGATTGCAGAAAATAATTAAGCTTGTCTCTTATATAGATATGATATTCACCATTTCTTGATTCTTGATTCTTGATTCTTGATTCTTGGCATGAAAAACAATCCAACCAATCTGATTTAAAGCATAACTCCTAATTTATCTCATAGTTATCTTTTTTCCAACTATACAAATCTTCTTTAAATCAATCACTTAACTCTGGTCAAATAAAATAATGAAAACAACTAGTTAAGTCTATCTTTAGCTCTTGCCAGCTAGATATTTTGTCATTTTCTAAACTCTCTATTCTGTCAGTCAACTCTACAGTTAGTCATCGGTGACAACTACCACTTCCATCGGTGTGACTCCAATTAGCTTCAGGATCTCCATCCGTCGGACATCATTGGATTTTACTCGTCGGGCAACTCTGTTCTCAGCTTGTCGGGCATCTTGTGATTTTTCTTCATCGGGAAACACTATCTTCTACTTGTCGGGTATCACTGTGACTTTGGTTCTTTGCCTTTATCGATGGTGTGCACTCTGTCGGTGTTATCTGTCACTTAGTGAATACTTGACTTTTATGCATTGTTGAAAGCATAATATTTGTTCCATTGATTCTCTAAATTCTTTGGCATTATATACATGACCATATAGATGATATCAAGTTGACATCAATGACAATACAAACCATTAAATGATTTAATGTCTTGCATTATCTTCAACTTAACATTACATTCAATCAGTTATACATCATCAATCTCTCCCTTTGGCATTGATGACAAAATACTATATTATCTATAATACAACATGAAATACAATAGTTGAGATTCATCAAAATACCAATCATTTTGTTTGATAACCGATAAAAATGTCTAACAGCCGGTAAGCTCTGTGTTAGCTTAGATTTGATTCTTGCAGTTCTCTTTGTTTCTTGTCCTGATGTGTTGCGTCCTTTCCTTGTGTCAATATCTCTCTTTTGACTATTCTTCTTCTTTGATGTCTCTGTCTCTTGTCAGAAACTCTCCCTTTGTATTAACTCCTTTATACAAACTCTCTCCCTATGGATATGATCTCTCCATGTTGGAGTAATCTGACAATGGATAATCTTTCTTCTTTTTCTAAAGACTGTGATAATATGGAAACTTTCTCTCCCTTTGACAACAATGCCAAACAAATATATCATAGATATCTGACATTAATATCAAGTGATCTTTTCTCTCCATCCATAATATATTCCTTGAATTTTCCTTATCCATCAGCAATACAACAATATGTCTGGTGCTCAGTTATGATATATACCTTTCTGTATATAGATGTAGCTATGAATTTCATCTTTTGCTTGCATCAACATGAATGATATTATGATAATATATAGGCTGATGCAGCCTTTAGTCTTTTACTAATTGGTATACAAGGGTTTGACCCCTAGTCTCTTTCTCAGGTACTCAAATGTATCCTTGGGTAGTGCCTTGGTGAAGATATCAGCTAATTGTTCTTTTGATTGCACATACTCAAGTATCACCTCTTTTTCTTGAACTTTTTCTCTTAAATAATGATACTTGATTGCAATGTGTTTAGTCTTGGAATGCATGACTGGATTCTTGTAAATGTTTATTGCAGTGGTGTTATCACAATAGATAATCACTAGTTTTGAGATCTTCATATGCATACCTTCCAGCAACTGTTTGATCCATGCAATGTTTGAGTAGTTTACAGCAGCAACAACATATTCTGCTTCTACAGTAGACTGAGAGATGCATCCTTGCTTTTTGCTAATCCATGTGACAAGTCTATCACCCATAAAGAATGCTCCTCCAGTTGTGCTCTTCCGGTCATCAAGATTTCCAGCCCAATCAGCGTCAGTAAACACCTTAAGTTCAAATTTTCCTTCTCTTCTATACCATAAGCCAAATTCCTCAGTATTCTTGAAATATCTTAAAAAAAAATTTACAGAAGTCATATGTGATTCCCTGGGGTTAGCAAAAAATTTAGCAACAATTCCTACTGCATGTGCAATATCTGGTCTAGTGTGTACAACATACATGAGTTTTCCAATCATTGATCTGTACAAAGTCTTATTTACCTCTGTTGTCTTGTCTTCCTTTGTTAACTTACA
>MU228132.1:7184-25570 GCA_018584345.1 Thuja plicata | reverse complement strand
TTAGAAAATAGAAGAAAAGAGAATAAAGAAGAATTAATAGAGAAGAAGAGAAATAGATAGCTTTCTTAGCTCCCACCACATGTCCCTTCTTCAAGATTTGATTTTCTTAGTCATCCTTCATCTAACTAAAATTTATTTCTCTGTTATGCCTTTCTCCACCCACCTACAACTAAAAATGCCCTCATAACATAAAAATTTGAGTACCTTATGTCCCACTTCATCCATTGTGTCCTGTGAGCCGTGCCCCTAACACACAATGGTGAATTTGAATACAGGGTTGGGAAGAACATGAATTTGGATAGAGGGTAGGGGAACTTGCAGGATTCTAACCATCTCCCATCTTAGAAGAGACCCACAAAATATATCCCAAGGAGAACTGGGCTTAGAAAAGTCCACATCTCTAGGCTGTGTAGCCATTCCCCAATTCGTATCTCTACATCAAGGGAGAAACAAAGTAGTAGCCTTAAAGGACTAAGCTCCTAATAAACTACAAAAAGCTCTCACAGTTTGGAAATAAGCACAAATAAAGAACCAATTAGGTTAAGAAATCCCTACAACCATCCTTGGAATTTAAGAAATCCCTTTAGCCACAAAGTGCAACAACAATCCATGATCATTATATACTTCTTGCAATAGGGCCTTCCCTAGTCTCAACCTCATGCAACTGATAATGTCATTCGTGATAATTCACACTGTCACCACAACTACAATCCATGAATATAATCTCATCTGCAGTCAACTATAAATAAAATTCCTCCAGGTTTCAAATTAACTGGCACAACTCGCCAATCCAAGCAATCTTTGTACTAAATTTCATAGCTGTGAAATATTTTAAAGATGACATTCTTGGTTATCACAACATCTCATTAAATGAATTATGATAAGTAGTAATGATTGTCTAATCTGCATCATATTTTTGGAGAAAATGCAACATCCTTCAGATGTCACTTTTGATATGAAACTCATCTGCCATCACTTTGTAATCCCCAAAATGGGCCCCAAAATGTAGTAAAAAAATCTTGAATTATATAGCATGAAAATCCTAGCTCACATGGTAGCACACATGGAAATAGGTCACTGGATCGACCTATATTCATCCACATAATGCTCAACATGGTCCAAATTGTACACACTCCCTTCAATATTTCCCTGAACACGTGTTAGCACCTCACACAACTGCAAGCTTAAATAATTGTCTTAATAAATTGTCGCGAGAATGCGACTAACTCATCATGAGGTTGGAAAAATTGATAATATTTTATTTAAGAAAATATATGAGTTTTACCTTAAAAAATACTCTTAAGTGAATTTAGTGCTGGGTGTAATGATAATTGGTATGGTTTTTTTGTTGTCTTCTCTTGAGATACAAGTGTTGGAAATGAGATAACTAACTGAGAGGGGAGGGGTGAATCAATTACTAAAAAACAAATCCTCTGTCCCTATGATGTCTTAAATACTTTTAATACTGTTACTCGGGTTTCTGTAGCTCGGGTGTTCCTTCTGTAACTTGGGTGTCAAAGCAATATTTAATGCAATTATACTGAGAGATTAAGTATAGAAACATAAAGCATAAAACAAATAACAAGTACACATATGACACCAAGATTTAACATGGAAACCCAATATGGGAAAAACCACCAATGTAACTAGTTACTATTTTCACTTTTGTAAAGTGAGCCCTGTTAGGAGCCAACCCTGTTAAAGGTTACAATAACACATTGTTAGGTGTGACCTTATTAAAGGATTTAATCACCCTATGAGGAGTGGCCTTGTTAGAGGTCTTCAACACTTCAATCTAGAAATGCTACCTTGTGAGAGGATTTACAAAATACTGTTAAGTCTACTCTGTTAAGAGATTTTGATCACTTCTACAATTGTTAGAAAGTAACAATGGATTGACCTGTATGTGTAAGAAACTATCTTTGTTGATTCAGATCTCTACTTGATTGTAATTAGATCCTTGCTGATCAGATATTTGATTGTAGCTCTGAGTGTTCTATTCTCAATCAGAATGCCATCTAATTTTTTCTTCATAGAATTCCACACTTGTGCCTTTTCACTTTCGCTTCTTCAATTAATTACTTATTGCATTCAATCCAAACTTGACCTTTCATAAATAAATGGTAAGCCCTGTCAAGTTGTCTTGAATAAACTCTAAATTATAAATCATAACTTAGTTGGCCTCATATAACCATTTAATTACATAGTATAAATCACTGGTAGTCAGCTGCAACTAAATGCCCAACCAAGACTGAAATGCTCGAGTGAACTCAGTCAACACTGAACTTCTTCAATGCCGAAACTCAACTCATTCTGTTTACCAACTGTGCTCGGTCTGAATGTAGAAATAAGTGTAAGACCACTACATAAGCGTAAATGTATGTGTAACATCAATGACAATACACAATTGAATAATTTTCTTCAATAATCTCCCTCTTTGGCATTGATGGCAACACAACATGCCATAATACAAAGAATTGTGGAGGAACAGAAAATTTCTTTAATGTCTTTAGCTTCATTTTGATTCTTATCCAAAAACTCCCTCTGTCATTGTCCTTAGCTTCATTATGATTCTTATGTATTATAGATAACTCTCCCTCTTTGAAAATAGATGCCAAAGACTCCAATTTCACCAATGCTATTTCTCTTTGAAATTGTAATGTACTTGAGTGTACTAATTCAGCTGCAATGGGCTGTGATTTATCTACATCAACTGGAAGATTTTCACTGTCGCTCGGGTTGATGAATCACTAAATTGCAGTTTAGTGATCTTCAGGTAGGGGAAGTAACCATATATTTTCTCTAAGATACAAGAATGCATCCTTAGGTAAGGGTTTGGTGAATATGTTTGCAACTTGTTCTTTGGTGTTTACATATTCCAACCTTACTTCTCTATTCTGTACTAATTCCCTCAAGAAATGATATTTTATTGCTATGTGCTTGGTTTTGGTGTGCATCACTAGATTATTTGAGATGTTAATGGCACTGGTGTAATCATAGTAGATGATGAATATTTCTTTTATCTCTTCTTTCATTACTGACAACAACTGCTTGATCCATATGATGTTAGAATAGTTCACTGCTACAGCAACATATTCTACCTCTGCTATGGACTGGGAGATACAATTTTGTTTCTTGCTAGTCCAAGACACTAAGCTTTTTCCAAGAAAGAAAGCCCCACCACTGGTGCTCTTCCTATCATCGACACTTCCAGCCCAATCAACATCAGTGAATGCTTTTAAATCAAAGTTTCCACCTTTCTTATACCATAAACCATAGTCTTCAATGCCTTTCAGATATCTCATAATTCTTTTGATTTCCATTAGGTGATTATCTCTGGGAATTAGTTGAAAATATTGCAACAATACCAACCGCCAATGCAATATCAGGTTTGGTGTGCACAACATATTGCAATTTTCCAATCATGGATCTGTAATTGGTCTGATCTACCTCTTTTGAATCATCATCCTTGGATAGTTTCTGTCCAGTACACATGGGTGTTCCAATAGGTTTGGAATCTTCCATACCAAATTTCTTGAGTATCTCCTTAATATATTTTGATTGAGTGATGTAGATACCATCCTTCATTTGATGTACTTGTAAACCAACAAAAAATTTGAACTCACCAAACATAGACATCTCAAATTCTTTGCTCATAGCCATAGAGAATGCTTTGCATAGGTCATCATAACCAGTGAATAATATGTCATCAAAAAATAACTCTGCTAACATTATTCTATTATGTGGTCCTTCTTTGATGTATAGGATACTATTATCATTGGTTCTCTGAAATCTAATGCTTATTAGATAGCTATTTAGTCTTTCATACCAGGCTCTGGGTATTTTCTTTAGTCCATACAATGCTTTGTGTATCTTTCAAACCATATTCCTTCTACTGGGATCAATAAAGCCTTCTGGTTGTTCAATGCAGACTTCTTCTTCTAGGATTCCATTCAGAAATGCAGACTTCACATCCATCTGATATACTTTGTATCCTTTATGTGTAGCATATGCCTAAAGAGTTCTGACTCCTTCAAGTCTTGCAACAGGAGAAAATGTTTCTCCATAGTCAATACCCTCTTCTTGACCATATCCTTTACAAACTAGTATGGCCTTGTTTCTAGAAACTTTCCCATTTTCATCCATCTTGTTTCTGAAAACCCACTTGGTTCCAATCACATTCTTGTCCTTTGGCCTAGGTACAATATTCCAAGTTTTGTTCTTCTCAATCTGCTAATTCTCTTCATTCATTGCCTCTATCCAACTTTCATCATTCAATGCATCTTTAACAATTCTAATTTCAAATTCACTTAGTAAACATGTACCTTTTAGTTTATTTCTTTTTATTACACCTTCTGTCTGATCTCCAATTATTTTCTTAGGTGCATGATGCCTTCTCACATATCTGGAAAGTACTAGATCCTTCAGTCTAGATTCTGGACTTGATCCACTAGGTCTATCATTATCAAACATTCTTTCCTGTTCCTCTGTCTGATACTTGGGTCCCTCTGACTATGACTCAGGTCCATCTGTCTGAGACTCGGGTCCTTCAGTCTATGACTCAGGTCCCTCTATCTATGACTCAGGTCCTTCTACTAGCAGTTCATGTGGCACATTTTTCAACTCAGGTAGTATAGTTTGTGTCAGTATATGTTGTCCCATCACTATTGGTTGAGTCATAGGTATAGTATCAGGTTCATGATATACAAAGATTCTGTAGTCTTCAGGCTCTTTATTGCTATTCTCTTCACATTTTTCTGCAAACTCATCAAACTTGACATGTACACTATCTATGAATATATGAGTAGTAAGACTCATACATTTGTATGCTTTTCTTTTACATAAGTAACCTAGGAATATTCCTTCATCACTTTTTGCATCTAGTTTCCCATTTCTTTCTTCCTTCAAGATGTAACATCTACTTCCAAATACTTTAAAATAATGAACATTAGGTTTATAGCCATACCAGAATTCAAAAGGTGTCTGATTACTACCTTTCTTCAGTTGAACTCTATTCAAGGTGAACACTATAGTGTTGATGGCCTCCTTCCATTATTTGGCAGCAACATTCTTTTCAATCATCAAGGTTCTGGCACAATCCATAATGGATCTATTTCTCCTTTCTGCTATTCCATTTTTCTGTGGTGTACCAAGGGAAAATACCTATCCTTTGATTCCACTTTCATTACATAATTTATTGAACTCATTAGAAATTAATTCTCCTCCTCTGTCAGATCTTAGGCATTTTAGTTTCTTTCTTGTTTCTTTTTCAACTCTTGCAAGATACCACTTGAATTTTTGAAAAGCTTCTAATTTCTTTCTAAGAAACATAATAGTCATCATTCTGGAATGATCATCAACAAAAAACATAAAATATTTTTGTCCATTATAGCTTGTTGTTCCAATTGGTCCACATAGATCAGTATGTACCAATTCCAAGAATTCATCAGTATTGTAATTCTTGCTCTTGAAGCTAGTCTTGCTCATCTTTCCAATTTGACATTGTTTGCATATTTCTAACTTGGGTTTCTTTAAGATAGGAATACCTATGAATCTTTTGTTCTTTCTTATGTTTACTATATTGTCAAAATTTACATGACACAACTTTTTATGCCAAAACCAGCTTTCTTCTACTTGTGCAATAAAACATGAACCTTCATTGAGATCAAGATAGAATAAGTTACCTTTTCTTTGCCTGCCAGTTCCAACTAGGTTCCCTTTACCATCTAGGAGCTTGGCCTTACCATTCATAAATTCTACCTTGAATCCAATGTTGTTAATTTGTGCTACACTGAGTAGATTTATCCTTAATCCTTCAACCCAATAAGCATTATCACATTTGATTCCTTCTATCAGAATAATGCAACCTTTTCCCTTTATAGGGCAAGGTTCAATATTCCCAAAACTGACACTTCCACCATCATAGTGTTCAAGATGTTCAAACTTTGTCTTATCACCTATCATGTGATGAGAACAACCACTATCAATTATCTAAGTATCATTTTTATTGATGTGTGAGAAAAGTGCAGTATTTTCATCTTCCTCATCTAACTTATCCTTAATGGCAATATAAACCATTTCTTCTTCTTCATCACTGTCAAAATATTTTGCAATATAACAAGACTTCTTGCCTTTATCCTTATAGATTTTTTAGTTATTGAAATATTTCTCGCCTTTTAATTTTTTAAACTTGTTCTCATCCTTGTCTTCCTTGTTTGGACACTTTGCAGCAATTTGACCAACCTCATTGCATGAGAAACAAATTAATGGTATCTCTCCTTTGTATTTTCCTTTTGCAGCTCTTCTTGCAAGCAGTGCTTCAATGATGTCAAGATCTTCATCATTAGATTCATCATCGCTGCCACTTTCAATCTATTTTCCTTTAGAGTACCTATCCTTCTTACCAAGGTTCAATTTGGCTCTGAATGCAGACTCAAGATTGCTAGAGCCAGGAGAGTAGTTGTCAAAATTGTCCAGCTCAAAGGTTGTAAGTCTTCCCACTAATGTATCCAAAGTAATGTCTTTGTTGCACCTCATTTATTGAATGGATGAAACTCTAATAACATAGATAGGAAGTAAAGTTCTGAGTACCTTGCTGACTACTGTAGTATCTTCAATTAGTCCACCTGCTGCTCTGATGGCACTTACAATCTTCTTGATTCTTTCACTATATTTTGTGATATCTTCTCCTTCTTTCATTTTCATCTGGTCAAATTGTCCTCTTAGAATTTATCCTTTAGCTCTCTTTACATTTGCATCACCTGCATGAATGTCCTACAATTTATTCCACATATCATGTGTTCTAGGGCAGTCCTTGACTTCATCCAATTCCAAATAGCTGAGTGAAGAAGCTATGTCAATCATCATTATGTTATGAAGTTTCCATTCCATCATCTGTTCCACAGTCATAGTCCCTGTTGGTGCAACATATTTGGTCTCTAAGAATTGTAAACCAGCATCTCCAATAGTAGATAGATGTATCTTCATCAATTCTTGCCATGCTAGGAAATTGTCTTTATTTAGCTTTGGGATCTCCCTCCTATAAGACATCTATGATCTTTAGCTTAGGCCTTGAAACCTTTCCTGAAAGCACTTGAAGCTCTGATACCAAATGTTGGAAATTAGATAAGTAACTGAGAGGGGAGGGTGAATCAGTTACTACAAAACAAATCCTCTGTCCCTGTGATGTCTTAAATACTTTTAATACTGTTACTCAGGTTTTCATAGCTCGGGCATTCCTTCTATAACTTGGGTGTCAAAGAAATCTTTAATGCAATTATACTGAGAGATTAAGTGTAGAAACATAAAGCATAAAACAAATAACAAGTACACATATGACACCAAGATTTAATGTGGAAACCCAATATGGGAAAAACCATTAATGTAACTAGTTACTATTTTCACTTTTTTGAAGTGAGCCCTGTTAGGAGCCAACCCTGTTAAAGGTTACAATAACACACTGTTAGGTGTGACCTTATTAAAGGATTTAATCACCCTGTGAGGATTAGCCTTGTTAGAGGTCTTCAATACTTCAATATAGAAATGCTACTTTGTGAGAGGATTTATAAAAGACTGTTAAGTCTACTCTGTTAAGAGATTTTGATCACTGCTACAATTGTTAGAAAGTAACAATTGATTGACCTGTATGTGTAAGAAAATGTCTTTGCTGATTCAGATCTATGCTTGATTGTAACTGGATCCTTGCTGATCAGATATTATATTGCAGCTCTCAATGTTCTATTCTCAATCAGAATGCCATCTGATTTTGCCTTCACAGAAATCCACACTTCTGCCTTTTCACTTTCTCTTCTTCAATTAATTACTTCTTGCATTCAATCCAAACTTGACCTTTCATAAATACATGGTAAGCCTTGTCAAGTTGGCTTGAATAAACTCTAAATTATAAATCTTAACTTAGTCAGTCTAATATAACCATTTAATTACATAGTATAAATAACTGGTAGTCGGCTACAACTGAATGCCCGACCACGACTGAAATGCCTGAGTGAACTCGGTCACACTGAACTTCTTTAATGACAAAACTCAACTCATTATGTTTATCAACGGTGCTCAGTCTGAATGTAGACATAAGTGTAAGACCACTACATAAGTGTAAATGTATGTGTAACATCAATGACAATACACAATTGAATAATTGTCTTCAACAACAAGTCAACATTAAGACATGATGCGAGATAAAAACAAAATGACCTGCAATTTTTTGGTTCAACATGAACTTTGTTCTGTGACTATTCCTACATCCATTGGAACTCTATTATGTGACTCTTCCTACAACTAAGGCAGAACAAAGTAAATTCATGTTTGTTTGATAAGAACTACATTTTTGTCATCTATTTCAGTCCAGTTTAGTTGTTGATTCATCTAATATGATTATGGTTTTATTTCATATATTGGAATATTAGATATTTAACACAAAAATATTTTATTGCATTAAATAAATAATAACTTTATATTAAAACAATTTTTTTTTTGGGTAGAACTTTGGTCTCCCACAAGATGAAGATGATCCTTAAGATACAGATCTAGGATATATCAGTTCTGATCCAGATCACAGGATAGAGGATGATGATGATGATGCAAATACTAAGTTTGATGATGATGATGGACATGTATCATCCTGACTTGTATAATTTTTAGTTACATAATTTATCATTTTTAATTATATCATTTGTAAATGGATTTGGACAAGCATCTGCCTCTGGTGAGGGGCTTCATGTTTGTATTTCTAGTTCATCAAGGTAAATTGAATTGACTAGGGTAGGAAGTGGTGTTGCTTCCACTGGTGTTGGAACCCTAATGAATTGAACTGAATATGCATCTTCATTTGGATCCTAATAGTATAGAACTGAAAGTGCTATTGATGGTGGAAAAAATATTGCTAGCTTTATCTTTTCCCCTACACCTGAAGGATATAAAATTGGCATTGTTTGCATTGTAGGTGGGCCTTGATCTCAATTTGCTGAAACCCCTTATATTTCCCATGCATTATTTTGACTTATGTCGACTATTGTACATGTATCACTTTGAATTATGTCAACTATTGGACATGTCTTATTTAGACATGTTTTTGATCTACTGGCATATTGGAATTTCAATTGCTTTAGCTATATATGATGATCTTATCAATATTGAATTGTTAATTTATATATATTGAAAGTGGTCGATGATTATTGGATGAATATTTATTATGTATGATGATTTTGATTTTCTTCTCAGGATGGATGTTGTAAATTTTAATTAAATTATAGACATTTTGATATGAACCTTCTTAGTGTCGACATGGATTTCATGATTGGAATAAAAAATATTAAATTAATAAGAAATGGAATTAAAATAAGAATTTTTTAGAAGTAAAAAAAGAAGCAACAATAAAAACCAAATTAGAAGCAAAATGTGGCGTTAGAAAGCAAAAATAGAAGCAATTCAGGTAGCAAACAAAAGAGTAATAATGGAAGCAATTTTAGAAGCAACAAAAGATACAAAATTAAAAGATATCTTAGAAGCAAGAAAATACACATAATGGAAGAGACACAAGAAGAAAAATAATAAGTCATATCAGAAGAAAAATTGGGATCACAAAATTGAAACAAAAAAATAGCCAAACAGGAAGCAAGAAGTGGCATTAAAGTAGAAACAATACAAGAAGTAAAACTGGAAACAACAAATGGTGTTAAAATGGAAGCAAAAATAGAAGCAAGCCTTGAAGAAAAACCAAAAGAAACAAATGATGTTATAATGGAAGCAAACTAGAAGCAAACCCCGAAGTAAAACCAAAAGCAACAAGTGATGTTATAATTGAAGAAAATCTGGAAGCAACACATGAAGCGAAAGCATAAGAAAAACTAGAAGAAAATTGGGAAGCCAAAGTAGAAGCAAAATGGGAATCCAAAGCCAAAGAAAAACTAGAAGCAAAATGAGAATTCAATGAAGAAGAAAAACTAGAAGCAAAATGGGAAGCCAAAGCAGAAGAAAAAGAGAAGTAAAACATAAGAAAAATGGGAAGCCAAAATAGAAGCAACAAAGGATTTTATAATAGAAGTCAAACTAGAAGCATAAGAAGAAGAAAATTGGAAGAATGATTAGAAGAAAAATCCAGAAGCAAAAAAGGAGAAAAAGAAAAACAAGACACGATGCAATTTATGGCATCATATCAGGCACAATTGCATGAGACTTTTCCTAGTGCCATTTTTGGTGCAGCCACAACTGTGGCACAACATTATATTTAATTGGTGGTCAGAACCTCCTTGGAGATTTGTGACATGGCTTAATCACCTCCCGTGGATTGGGTTAAATCAGGCATTTGTATCAGGCATTAATAGTTTGAGATTTTGGTGCAACAGAAAATGATTGCAATAATTGGTATCAAAGCCTTGGGTCATGGATTTGAATCCCCCTTCAGTGGGTGCTGAAGGCTCAATCGGTGCTGGGGGAGATTTTTTACTTGGTAGTCAACACCTCCTTGGAGATTCATGACATGGCTTAATCATCTCCTGTGGATCGGGTTAAATTTGGAATTTGTATCAGGCATTCATAGTTTGAAATTTTGGTGCAATGGAAAATGATTCCAACACATTCAACATAGGACAAAACTCCACCTCTAGCTTTAACTTTGGTGCTCAATATGGTGCTGAAGAGTGGAAGCATTTGGGATTTGAATTTTACATCATCACATAGCCACAAATCACCATTAAAATTACAATAAAAATAGACACCATTTTTGGTGCTAATTTCCTGATTTGTTGTAGTGAGAGGTAAGATCATTTCATAGATTGGCTAGTTTCTATCAAAAGTTTATCAGGAATTTTAGTTCGGTTTGTATTCCTATGACTAGGACAATAAGAGGTAATAGAAAGGATTTCAAATGGACGCATGAAGTAAATAAGAGTTTAGAATTATTGAAATAAAAGGTGACTAAATAACGTGTGTTAGCTTTATCTAATTTCACTAAAGTATTTCAAGTGGATTGTAATTCAAGTGGGAGTGCAATTGGAATGGTACTAACTCAAGAATGTATACCAATTTCTTATTTCAATGAGAAGTTGAATGATGGAAAGAAAATATATTCAATTTATGGTCAAGAATTCTATGCCATAATTTAAGATTTTAAGAAGTGGAGACGTTATCTATTGCCTAAGGATTTTTTATTGTATACCGATCATCAATCATTGCAACATTTGAACAATCAAGGTAATTTGAACATAGACACATTGACTCAAATGATAATTGAGGTGATGGGATTTGATGAGTTGAAGAACTTGTATGAGGGTGACCCTAATTTTGTAGATCATTGGAAAACTTGGTGAGAACCTATTGTTGCAGAACAAAGAAAATAGCTATATTATTTCATTTAGGAAGGTATGTTGTTTAGAGGAATTTAGTTGCATATACCTATGAGTTCAATGAGGGACAATCTGATTAAGGAAAAACATTGTGGAGGATTATGTGGATACTTTGGCATTGATAAGACAATGAATTTGGTAAGTGAGAATTATTTTTGGCCTCAAATTCATAAGGATGTCAGGAAATTTGTACAAAGTTGTATAATTTTTCAAGTTACTAAGGGAAGTAGACAGAATACTGGATTGTATAAGCCTTTGACAATGCAAGAGAGACCTTGGGAAGACATTGGCATGGATTTTGTACTTGGATTACCGAAGATGCAAAGATGTAATGATTCTATATTTGTGGTGGTGGATAGATTTTTGAAGGTGGTTCGTTTCATACCTTGTAATAAGACCACAATTGCAATACATGTAGCTGAATTATTTTTCAGAGAAGTTATGAGATTGCATGGATTACCGAAAAGCATTATTTCAAGATAGTAAGTTTGTTGGTTACTTTTAGAGAACACTTTGGAGGAAGTTGAAGACTGAAATGAATTTTAGTTCTACATTTCATTCACAGATAGACGAAAAAATAGAGGTAGTAAACAAGAGTTTGGGGAACTTGTTGAGATATTTGGTTGGTGAGAAGACTAGGAATTGACATTTAGTCCTAGCTTAAGCAGAGTTTGCATATAATAATTCAGTGAATAGGAGTACATAGAAGACACCATTTGAAGTAGTTACTCGGATAAATCCTAAAGGAGTATCAAAATTGAGGGATATCGGTCATGAAGTTAAGGGAAGTGTAGAAGAAAATATATTTGTAGATCACACAAAGTCATTACATGATCAAGTGAAAGAGCATTTGAGGGATATGAATCAAAATTAAAAGGAGAGAGAAGATGAAAAAAAGGAGACATAAGGAACTCAAAGTGGGAGATGAAGTGATGGTATTTTTGAAGAAGAGTAGAATTCCTTTTGGAACATACCATAAGATGAAGATGAGGAAGTTTGGACCTTGTAATATTGTAAGGAAATTCAATTTAGGAAATGCATAGGAATTTAAGTTTATAGATGATATGAAAATATCACCTATACTCAATGTTGCAGATTTGTATGAGTATCATGAGTCAGATTCCAATAATGGATCATATGTTGAAAAATAGTATCCTAAGAAGCAATTGGATTAGATTGAAGAGATTTTGTATAGCAGAGTTCGTAGAAGAACTAGAGGTAAACAATATAGAGAAAATCTTGTCAAATGGAAGGACAAACCAATTGAAGATTCTTCATGGATTTCTTAGGCTAAGGTTAATCATCTTGGTTTAAATTTAGCCCTAGAAAATTGAGATTTTATATTTTCAATAACCTCGGGTGTCTGATGTAGGAGCATCTTGGGTTCTTTGGAAATCTTGCATCAACCAAAAATATTTCTATTTTTAGTTGTTCCTATTTGTCATTCCTTGTTTTTTTAGTGGCATTCTTTTGATTTATCTTATCGTTAGCTGTGTACCTTGTGGCATGTTCTTCACATTGTGTTTGATCATCTTCTGGGTTTGTGCCTTGATTTGTTTCTTCTAGATGGAGATTTCTTTGATTTTGGGCTAGACCTATTTATTTATCAAATTTCACAGTCTGATGGAGTTTTCTGATCTCGTGAACACTTTCCTTGGATTACAAACCTTCTTGGAATATCATTCAATGTTTATGGGATTATGGCTAACCTCCCTTTGGGTGCACACTTCATTTTGTGCCTTTCTGAGGAAGTTCTTTTGGATTTGGGTCATGACCTATATTTAGTATTATGTTTTCCTACCTTGGAGAATTTGATCAATCTTGGACAAATTTTTTGAGATGCAAACATTTATAAATTAATGCAATTGATCTATAATTGAGTAGATATTAGATAGATAACTTTTGGACGGTTAGCATTGTAAAATAATTTAGAATTCAATCTATAATCAGACATCTACACCTGGAATATAAGCCTACATGTTACTGGCCAGTTTGAAGTAATTTCATGAACCTAAGTTAATATGAACCTCTAATATTTCATTCTCTCTATCCCTTGTTATTTGAATTTTTATCTCCGCCATGTGACTCTTGCTGCACGGTTGGACCATTCTCTTTGAGGAATCTTCGTTCGAGACTGCAACATAGTTTCTTTTATAGAAACAAGCTCCCCAAAAAGATCCAATTGGAGGTACATTGTGCTATCCAACCCCTTGAACCCACATTTAATATTAGGAAATTTATTTTATTTATTTCCCTAATATTAAAGAATTACATCAAATATAGTATTATAATCCAACATCAAGTGGCATTGAGAATATTCTAAAAGAATATCTACATATTGCACGCCCTTCTAGGTGCAACATTTACATAATAAAATAAAATATTACAATAATATGCATTATCATGCAAGGTGTATAACACCAATTTTTCATACATTCTACCACTCGTTATATACATTACAACTTATAAGGGTCAATAAGTAGCCACAAAAATGAACAAGGGAACAATCTCTGTGGAAACATGTACCATCACGGATCAAAGTGCTCCATGTGCTCCATGAAGATACCCACAAAAAAAAGTGGCCACCATCTCATACATGAATGCTTCCACCCTCTATCATGCCACTACTACTGCACATAAATTGAAGTCATCCAAAGAGAAAGCACAACAATATATCACAAATGAATCATAAGTGTTGTCCCAACTGATATCCCAGAACAAACATTCGATCCAAATGTAACAAAATGCATTGATAATTGTCAAGAACCAATAGCCATAGCTGAAATAAAATCTACAACAAGTGCTAAAACATCCAACTATCCATATCTCCAAGGTATAAAAAATTTATCAAGTAAATCCCACATCATCAACATATACAACCTATAACATGCAACCACAAGCTCCAAGTACAATATCTACCACATACACACCAAGAAGCTCACATTGCATAGGTAATGTTAAATATAAATTAATCCACAAATAACATCACATAGAAAGTGTAACAAAAAACTTATAGTATTAAGGAACATCTACAATCATCCACCTATGCAATCCATATAGATGCATACTCCCACAATATGTCATCATCCTCCAAATCACATGAACATGAAACTCATGGGAGAAACCATATAATGAAAATAGAAAACCTCTAAACCAACAACTTGCAAGAAAAAATATTACAACAAGCCTCTAATGCTCTCCCATGTTCTCCACAACCAGCAAAAGAAAGAGATAAAGGAATCATCATGCCATCTCCCTCACGAAAATACATGAACACAAACTAGTGATCATATAGCTCCAACCAATCCTAAATCCACTGCAAGTAAAACCAAACATATATAAAGATAACCAAGATCAAAAGAGAGAAACATTGCAAATCAAAACATGTAGCATTTCCTTCTACATACACCTCTAAATTCCAACTTTGTCAAATACAATATACTCCATAAAACTCAAAACAAGAAGCCATAATAACATCCAAAACACATTTATTCTCTTTAGGAAAAAAACATATTTATCATGTAATCAGTATGGATGTAAACCTCTCATTAGAAGATCAAACCAATACCATTCCAAATTTAAGGAATGTTTCCAGAAGACCTTCTTCCAAACTCAATCATAGTGATATCATAATAACATTATTGCATAAGAAGATAACCAATGCCAAACATCTCTCAAATTGAATCCTCCAGAACAAACAATCACAATAGCTCAAGATCTATATCTATGAAAGATAATATTAAAACATAATGCACCTGGAAGGAAAAATAGGCAATATGTCTCAAATAGTAATCTTTCGATTAGACCAAGAGTGGGGAATGAGAATAATCAAATATATTTCCAATTCTCCAAGGCTAATCTTAGAACACTCTCCTCTCAAGTCTATACTAGGTGAATTCTTATCGATCATCTTGTTGAACTCATCAACTATCTCAACACATATATCTAATAACAAGATAATACAAACATCAATCTAGTCTCCAAATATTCACAAGCACCTATAAATGATCAATCCATGCTAAACTCTAAATGTAACACAACACTATCATGAATTATCAAGAAAATGATCAATGCACTCAATAAAAATAAAATAAACGAAGACCAATGTCAAAGCTCCAACCATAGAATTAGAAACATATACATGAAAACATGATCTAACCATACTTTATAAGAAGATAACATGTTCTAAATGAACATATAAAATAACTATAACATGCCAAAACCATAAATGCAAAGTAAGAGTGTACCATGACATAATAGCAACCATGATAACATGTTGAATAAAATCATAAACCATACCTCAACCAAGGACCCCTTAAGTCCTCAAGATGTCAACATGTCCTATCACCATGAATATAACCACCACCTACTAGTGCACTAAAAAATATGAAATACCCTTCTACAAAAATATTATCTAAGGCGTCCTCCAACATCTCCAACACTAAAGAAGATCATCCACCATCCAATGATGAATACACATCACTACTAATAAATTATCACTAAATTGTGATACTGAGTCACACATGGAATCATTAAAACTATCTCCTAATTGAAGATCCTCTAGGTATGTGCACACAATTGATATATTAGTAAAATTGAGTGAAACCAATATCTTCAAACAAAGAAGATTAAAAAATGCCAAAAAATAATCAGTCCTCAACCGATCCTCATTTGCACATCATCACTAACAAATAGTCCCACTAAAAGTGAATATAATCTATCCATGAAACCAACATAAAGGCATCCTCTAAATGAGAATCAACCAAGGCCTCACACCATCAAATAAATCAAATCATGCAACATGGGCTCCCAAAACAAACCAATTTAATGATTCTCAAACAAGAAGATATGCTCCCATAACCAAATCAAGAATCCAATTAAATGATCACATATTAAAGCACCTACAAATCCAATGTCATGGAAAATTCCCTAAACACAAGAAACATTTATGACATCTAAATAATTTTTTTCATATGTCACGTGTTGTAACAAATATTGATTTCTCACCGTATGTCATTTGTACTTGCATAGTTTTTCCATCATATTAATTCTTCAAACATTCAATATGATTCATTTTATCATTTCTTTTTTTTTTTTTTGATCTTTTTCATCATTTACTAGCATCATTTATTCATTTGATTACTCTCCAACCTCTATACATCTAATAATCTCCTCTCTATTCCATCCATCTCTCCAAACCTCCTCTAATTCCTTATCCTCTTAGACCACAAGTTCTTTACTGATGGGGCTGATGACATGTAACTAATTGAATGTTTGAAGATGTTAAGTTGATCACCAAAATACAAAAGGATAATGCAAGGCATTAAATCAGTTAATGGATTGTATTGTCATTGATGTCAACTTGATATAATCTATTTGGTTATATAAAAAGTTTCAAAGACTTCAGAGAATCAGAGAGATAAAGATTATGCTTTCTGTAATGCATAAAAGACAAGTATTCACAATACCACTACAAACACCGACGGTCAGTGGAACTCAACAGATAGAGATCATGGACAATCAGGTCATAGTAATGCTCGAGAAAGAAAACTGATGAGCATTACCGACAAGCAGAATCACAAGCATACCCGATGACTAGAAACATAGTGTAAACCGACAAAGAAGCCCGAGGAGAACTGGAGTGCTGACCGACGCTATCAGAGAGATAAACACCAAAAATAACTAAAGTTAAAAAGTGGCAAAATATCTAGCTGGTAGAGATAAATATAGACTTAACTGGTTGTTATCATTGTTTTCATTGACAAGATAAGCCAGCAAAATGTAAATGATTTAAAGTTGTTTTGTCCAGTTGGAAAGAAGATATCAGTGAGATAAAACAATAGTTTTTCTTTAAACATAATTGGGTAAGATTTTGGATCATGCCAAGATCAAGAAAATCAAGAACCTAACAATGGTGATATGATTTCTATAAAGAGACAACTCAATTCTTTACGAATTGTGGGGAGAGAATGAAAAAGAGGATGCTAAAGAGAAACTGATGAAGAGAAACTTCATTCAGTGTTGATCAATAAAGCTAAGGAAAGAGCTAAAGTTTTTTGCAGACACTAAGAAATAGAGCACAACATCATCGAGCATAATCAAAGTGGAGCAAATGTATAAATAGAGTTATATTGATCAGAATAGTTTTGTGAGATTACAATAGATCTAAAAATTTGTAAGTATAAGTTGCATATGTGAACAGATCATACTGTTTTAGTTTAACCATTGATTCAAAAAGTCTCTTAACAGAGTGGGATTTAAAGATCCTTTCTATATTGAGATATATCCAATGGAGTATCAAAAATTTTGATCATGAAGATAGCATGAGATGCCAGATACCAATTGACAGGCCAAGTGAGTGTTTGATCAAGGATGGTAGCATAAAGATGCCAGATATAAAGTGACAGACTAAACTTTTAAATCCTCTAACAAGGTCACACCTAACAGTGTGTTTGTAACCTTTAACAGGGTTGGCTCTTCACTGAGCTCACTTCAGAAGAGTGAAAATTTTGGGTTACCGGTCCCAAGTGGTTTTTCCCTTAACATGGTTTCCACGTTAAAAATACATGTGTCAATGTGTCTATGAGTAATTACTTTAGTGTTTTGAATTTCAAATAACTTAATTGGATTGATTGGTATACTCTAGATAATTTACTATCTATTGGTAAATTAACAGACTACTTTTTGGTGAACATACAGTAGAAGGTTTTACAAAGCATTCCGAGGAGTAGTAATTTGATAAAAGTATTTGGAGGCATTCATCTTATAGGACTGAAGATAATTAGAGAATTAATATTGTGGTACTAAGTTTTAAGGGTTGATTATTGGAATATTTTTTAGGCCATTGATTCACCCCCCCCCCCTCCTATTTATTACTAACAGGGGCAATATCATATCATGTGCATTCATATTGGGGAGTTTAGAATGGGAAAAAACTAGGGCAATATATTTCCTATATAGGGGGTAGGTGGTGTTTTCTTTTTCTTTTTTTTTTTCTTTGTGGAGGAGGGGGTGGGGAGGGGGGAG
>MU228131.1:97571-123170 GCA_018584345.1 Thuja plicata | reverse complement strand
AACATGTCCTTGTTGAAATTAACAATTTCTTCAAGTTTTTTGTTCACTTGATCCTAATTTGATTCAACATTGGCTAAATCCAAGAGAATTTCATGTTTCTACTCCTTAGAGAGAATCAAACCTCTCCCTTTCAATTTATGATCTTGATCCACAATGGTATCCCATTTGTCTAACATTATTGAAAGTTTGCCAATCATTTCCCAAACCCGAGTTTTCACCACAATATGAGACCAAACCCCTACTTTGGCCTTGGCCTCCTCCACAGCTTTGAGTCTATTGATATTTTTCTTGGTTGTGTGAAGTTGTGCTATGACCCATTTAATGATGAAATTCTAGCGATTATACAAGATACACAATTTTATCCACTTTGTCCACAATACAAGGGTAGTCATGAAGTAATTCATCTTCAGGGGTGGGGTTATGGGAATAGGGGGAATATATATTATGTGGGGAAGAGAACTTTGGACCATCTTTAGGGGAATGGAGGGTAGAGACTTTAAGAGAGGAAGGAGGATCTTGAATTTGATTAAAATTTTAAGGGGGGTGTTTATAGGGTTCCAATATGTCTCCATTGACTATGAAGTATACGAATCTTCAAAGACAATAATAGTTTCCTCAATATTTTTCCTTTTTCCCAACAATTTCATCTTAGCCTTCCTTTGGGGATTAATCCCGGTCAAGGAACTAGGAGGTGTGATAGTAGCAAAAACCCTTTTAGTATCCTTTTGATTAGAGAGTTCAAAAGTGATAGGTGAATATTTAGGGCCTAATTCTGGGGTGAGAGAGAAATGAAAATTATACATTTGAAGAATCAGACCCTGGTGCAAAGGGGGGCCCATGGACTTGGGCTTTGACAATAGACTTCAAGCGTGATGAATTTGATAAGAACTAAAGCCACATCTTTCCATTCACCTGGGAGCTCTTCACAGTTGAAACCATTCTATAGTGAGGAATTTTTCTCAAGGACCAATAAATTCCTTAAAATCCCGCTTGTAATGAGCTTTGGAGTTTCTAGGAAGAGTCACCCCTTTTGCCAACAAACCAGTCACAGCAAAAATAGACTCAATAGAGACCACAAAATAAATTCCCCGATATTCACGTTTCCTCCATCCCAAGACTTATTGAATCTCTCATATAAGTCTAGGTCAAATCTCTTCATCTCTTCATCTCTTCCCCATAATTATCTGTATGGAATAATTGGAGAATAGTCAAGAGAGTAGTATTGTTCTTGAGTTCATCACAAGTATCAGACTAAGTCTAAACGAGATCCCCTAAAGCAAGCAATAGAGATAGGAAAGTTACCAAAAATGTTTTTGAGAAAAAATTAAGCAAATCATCTCGATTAAAAGCCTTACCTCCGCGTAATAATTACCTCTAAAATCATGACTGGTCATCATGAATGAGTAGGAGGATCACACATCCTTTTCCATGCATGTAAATCAAAACATGCAATATTGATCATGTGAAATTTTGATATTTAATTTTATTTTGGTCACTTTTGACCTCCTACCTTTAAGGTGAAGAGGTCATAAACGTGATGAAACAACGCCTCCATAAAATGTATTTCCTTGTTCATAGAATAAAATTTACATATGCAAGCATTAACAAAAGGCGGTTAGATGAAACAAAGTATAGAAGCACGTCAAAATTTATAATCTTGACATTGATGAATAGAAGCTTAAGGAAAATGTTTTTAAGAATCCTTGATAAATGATATAAAAAAAAAAACCATAAGCCAAGGGTGTGTGTAAAAATCAAATAGATAATCAATAGTAAATGTCAAAATTCTAATTTAAATAGAATATGTGCCACATAGTACCTAGTATTTATTTATTACATTATGAAAGGAAAAGAATTATTGTCAAGTTTGAAAGTAATTTTGTGAAAAATATTATGGACAAAATTATTATTATTATTCAAATAAATTAGTGACCTTAACGTTGCCTCCAAAGAAAATGTAGATAATTAAAAATATTAAATCTATAACCCTAATGTAGAAGTCTAGCAAAACCCTAGTCTTATAAGAAAGTCACTCTCACAATAAATGTATAATATACCAACTTTTGTTCGATAGATGAAAGGTCATAGGAAAGATCCTGAAAGAAAACCTCTGATTGTAACTTAGATATAACTAAAACGTAAATATTCTTCCATCATATTGACACTTTGCTTAAAAATATATATATATATATATATATATACATTTAACACTAGATATCCACCAGGAGTCTCAGTTTAAGTTGAAAGTGTGCACTAATAGCCTGACATATGAAACCCAACCAATGTCTACATAGCTCAGTGCAATGGCTCAAGCCACTAGACATAAAATTTTGTCAATAGCTACCAAGCACCCTCTAATAATTTGGAGCATTTGAGAGACTTATCCGATGTCTTCGGAGACTAATCTCTTACCTGCACAGTATTTACACAACAACCAAGCTATCTCCAAAGAAAATGTTAGTTGTATATGTAAATTCCCAAAAATCAACGATAGGAAAGTTTCATGCTCAAATTTATATAAGTGAAGCATAAAAAATATTTATAGGATGATTCTTATCTTCCATTAAAACCAGATACTGTTACTAGTAATGGAAGCCATACCAAATGTATCGTATTTAACTATACTACTTCATTTGCCTGATTACATACCAATTAACTGCCCAAAACACTAAAGCAAAATGATTCTAATCCATTCGAACTTGTTCTCTATTCTAACCAAATTGAAAACATTACTTAAATGAATTAAACATGATTCTCAACAACTTAGTAACCCATTCTAACTTTCAACCAAGCTTATACTTACAACACATTATTTACACTAGTATCCTTGGTTTATCATTATTATTTCCATATCCATATTCTATTTTAATTCATCATTGCCTTATATATAGTTAGATTGAAGTGATCCTTCTTAAGTTATCCAAAATCAATTTATAATGGAGTAAACAGAGAAATAATGCTACAGTATTATCCTACTATAGCCATTACTCTATACCATCAATTCCTACTACTCAGAAAGTATAATCGATTTAACAGCATTGTTGTGATTAGCTGCTATTCTAAGACTATCAAGAATGCCTCTGGTCTATTTGAACCTTCCCCACAGGATAGGTCCTCTGCAAATCAACCTATCATTCTAGAAAGTTAAAGACCACCAATATACGATTTTTCTGAAAGATCACAGTCCAAAGATGAATATAAAACCTGACATTCATTAAGTTAGAAATTATATCAAACCATCTTCAGTATTCGTGCCAATTCATAATATAACATCTTTTAAATGTAAAGCATAATAATGTCTAAGTATATTCGAAGTAAAACACCCCAAAAAGATTGGACAAAATTTGCTCAAGCCCATATATACTTACTATTACAAACCCTTTCATTATCCATGTAATCCTCTGGATAGGGGATTTCTAATTTATCATCCACATTCTTCACAGCCTCCTTCAAACCCCTCATAATTTCTTTGATAAAGACTATTTCACATAGAAGGATTACCTCATTCCTCGGAACCCCCATTGTTAGCAGAATGGCGGCAATTGCAAATGTTGCCGCTATGTCGCAATTCACTCGAAGTTATATTAATTTTTTGAAGTAATCTTCACACATTATTTCTTCTACTGCTCGCTTTTTAAGGTCATCCAATTCATTTAGAATTCTATCCCATCTTTCTGGACCAGATGAATATTTGTATCCATGCCTACCTAATCTTCTCATTTGTCCAATATTACAAACCTGTTAATGTTCGTATTTTTAGCTACAGAGTACTTATTTATGGATTATAGCTCCTTGTAATCATACTTCCTCGACTCACGACAAATTCATGGTATGCGAGGGCAAAGTAAATTGTAAGGTGTCTAATCATAATTTAAGTCGAAGATGTGGCTAAGTGTGATGTAGGTAGAAACTCTAGAACTTTAGTGCGCCCATATCAAGGTAAGATTTGATCTTGATCCTTTTTGCCTTTATTTCTCTATTCCTAATTACTAGCACTTGTACCGAAAGAAGGTGCAAGGGATACAGTGATAGGTCTTTGATGTGAAAGCATAATTAAAACTTTACATATTAAAAAGAAGTGTATTAAAGTGTCATTCTAGAAACATGTTTCATTGTAGATAACGTGCATTGCAATATGCATATAAAGAGGTAGGATTGTAGAAAGATCTATAAATAGTCTTTAAAGTAATCTGAAAGCATATTAGTACCATTAAGCCATGTAATGTCTAGTAACCAATTTTTCTTGGGGTGGAAATCCTTAGGGAGATTCGGGGAGGATGAGGGTTCTCTTAAAATTTAAATATATCTTTACATTGTAGAATCGGTTATATAATAATTAAAAATTATCCATCAAGGAAAAAAAATAAAAATGTTAATGTAGAAGCCATATGCAAGGACAACTAAATATCTATAAGTTTTTTCCTAAAATTTCTGAAGGCAGAAAAGAGGTGGTAGCTACCGATGTCAAATCTCTCTAATGCAAAGATGAAAGATTTTGTCTTTAGAAGATGTACATTTAACAGAGACATGACAAGAAAGGAGTGTCCGATATTATAATCCTAATTTATATTATTCAATAGAGTGGAAAAAAAGCTTGGCACGTTGAAACATAATTGTGCACTGTTACCTATTAAATTTGGGCTTCCATATATAGGTGTGTGTGTAGATAAATGTATAAACATAGAGTTATTATACACAGTTCCCAATTCCCAATAGACATCTATGTATCACAAACTTCTTTACCATTGTGAACTTTTTTTTGTTGTTATCCAAAGTAAAATCTATTAAATAGTATGTTTCAATGAAGACAAGGGGTCTGCAACTGCTAAAAATTGATTCACTCAGTCCTAAAGTAATATAAGAGAATGCAATTCTACCTGTAGAAGAAGTTTGACCATTGCAAGAAAAGATGATATACTCACCTGAGATATAAATGGGCATGTGTATGTTAGAATAACTGAGAGGGGGGGGGGGGGGGGGGGGGNGGTGAATCAGTGGCCTCAAAAATTAATCCAATAAACCAACCAAAAATTTATATCTCAAATATAAAACCTCTAGTTATCTTCAGTCCTACGAGATGTATGCCTTTAAACAATCTTATCAAATAACTACTGCTCGGAGTTCACTGTTTATCCTTATTTTTAAGCTTTATCGAATAACTGTCGAGTCTTTACCGAAATACAATAAATAACTTAGTGTTTACTGATCAATCCTGTTTTAGTAATGTGTAAAGCAAAAAATCAGAGCAATGAACCATATACACATTTGAAACATAGATTTTTAACGTGGAAACCCTGTTATGGGGAAAACCACTTGGAATCGGTAACCCAAAATTTTCACTCTTCTGAAGTGAGCTCGGTGAAGAGCCAACCTTGTTAAAGGTTACAAACACACTGTTAAGTGCGACCTTGTTAGAGGATTTATCACTAAAATTTTATCACTTGACCTCGCACTCACTATGTGGTCAACATGAAAACCTTTTGATACTCCTTGGGATGTATCTCAATATATAAAGGATGGTTAGATCCTACCCGGTTAAGAGATTTTCTGAATCAATGGTTAAACATAAACAATATATGATTTGTTCATAAATATAACTTAATCTTGCAGATGTTCAGATCTATTGTAAGCTCATAATATCTTTCTGATCACTGTTCTCTTCAATTCCTTTTGCTCCACTTCTTTCTGCTCAGTGAATGCTATTGCTTCTCTGTTGCTCGGTGTCTATAGAAATCTTTATCTTTGTTCCTCAGCTTGTAGGATTAGGTCTGTATGAAGACCTCTATCTTCACTAGAATTCTCTTCAACATTCCTCATTTTTCCCATTTTCGTATGAATTACTTGTCTCTTTATAGAGACATGATTTCATCATTTCTTGTCCTTCTTGTTTTCTTTGTTGATAATTTCTTGATCCGTAAAGCTCGCTATGCTTGCTTTAGCTTTATTCCGCAAATATCTCTTTGTTTTATGGAATAAACCATGCTTTAAATATCCTTCTTGTCTTTACCTTTTAACTGATCGATGAAAACAAAGTAAACAATCAGTTAACTCTATCTTTAGCTCCTACCAGCTAAGTTGTTTTTTTCATTTCCTAACTTTAGTTCTCATCGGTCAAAACTTTAGTTGGGCTCGGTGACTACTACAGATAGCTCGGGCATTGAATTTAGTTCTATTTGGTGACAACTGTAGTTAGCTTGGTAATGCTTGCTCGGGTAACACTATCTTGGGTAACTCTGTCCGTCAGTTTACACTGTGAACCTTTGTGCTCGGGGTTCACTATTCGTCAGGGTTTACTATCACTCAGTGTATGATTACCCAAAATAAAAACTGTGTCTCTTTAGATCTTTAAGTGTTGTGACAATACAAGTATGAGCAATCATACCATATTAAGTTGACATCAATGACAATACAATACATTAACTAAATTAATGTCTTGCATTAACTTTTTGCATCTCGTTGATCATCAACTTTGTCATCTTCAAACATTCAATCAGTTATAGTTCATCGATCTCTCCCTTTGGCATTGATGACAACATACTACATACTACTAATACAATATGAAAAATATCATTTGTAGTTCATCAATCTCTACCAAAATTATTGTTTTATAACCAATATAAATGTTTAACTCTCAGTAAGCTCTTCTAGCTTAGATTTGATTCGTGCATAGTACTTTCTTCATTGTTCATTCCCTTCACTAGATAGATGTAGTTGTTGGAAATGATTTGAGTAACTGAGAAGGGAGGGGTGAATCAGTTACCACAAAAATGAATCCAAATCCCTTATATGTCTTAAAAAAATTTATCATTGTTGCTCGGTTAACATAGATATTCTACTGTCACTCGATTAACATAAAAAATCTTAAGCTATTAACTATGATAATCCTTTAGTAATTAACTTGGAGAAACATAAACCATAAAAAAAATAAAAAGTACACAGATAACACCAAGATTTAACATGGAAACCCAATATGGGAAAAAAACACCAATTGCAACTAGTTACTATTTTTCACTCTTCTGAAGTGAGCCCTGTTAGGAGCCAACCTTGTTAAAGGTTACCATAACACACTGTTAGGTGTGACCCTGTTAGAGGATTTAATCACCCTATAAGGAGTGGCCTTGTTAGAGGTCTTCAAACACTTCAATGTAGAAAAGTCACCTTGTGAGAGGATTTACAAAAGATTGTTAAGTCTGCTCTATTAAGAGATTTTGATCACTATTACAATTGTTAGAGAGTAACAATGGATTGACATGTTTTGATAAGAAACTGTCTTTTCTGATTCAGATGTCTTCTCTGGCTTTGATTACTTGATCCTCACTGATCTTATATTCTGTTGCAACTCTGTATGTTTTGTCCTCAATTAGAATCCCATCTGATTTTGCCTTCACTCTTCATATCACAAAACATATGTCTTCCACTTACACTTTCACACAATTTGATCCAAACTTGACCTTATTTAAATATGACAAGCCTTGTCAAGTCGGCCTTTATATCCTTCCAAATAATCAATAAAACTTAAGTTTGTCAGCTTCATACAATCAATTATCCATAAAATATAAATTGGTGTTAGTCGGTTGTCACTAAAAGCATAACTCGGTCAATACTGAAATCCTTCAATGCCCGACGAAAATTGGAATACTCGAGTGAACTCGGTTAGAATTAAAAATAACTTTGGTCATCTTCAATGCCTGAGAGAGATTGGAAAACACTATCTGTGCTCAGAGAGGATTATACATTTGTGTAAACATCACTATACTTGTGTAAACATAATTGACAATACATAATTGAATAATTGTCATCAACAATCTCCCTCTTTGGCATTGATGGAAACACAACATGATCTAATACAAAGAATTATAGAGAAACATATATAAGACTCAAATTTTATTAATGTCCTTAGCTTCATTCTGACTCTCATCCAAAAACTCCCTCTGACACCAATCTCTAAAATACAAATTTCTCCCTCTTACATTAATCTTTGTTCTCTGATAAAGTTTTTCCCTCTGTCATCAATCTCTCCATCAGTAATCTTTATGACATTAGTAATCTCTCCCTCTTTGACAACCAATGCCAAAGACACCATCCAATACACATCCAATGAAGAAGTAATGTACTTGTTTGTACTGATTCATATGCAGTAAGCTTTAAATATCTGCATCAACATGTTAAATCTATTATGTAGCTTGGTTGATGCACCACTAAACTATGTTTTGGTGAGCCTCAGTTAGGGGAACCACCCCTAGCTTTCCTTTAAGATATAAAAATGCATCCTTAGGTAACAGTTTTGTGAATATATCTGCAATTTGTTCTTTAGTATTCACATATTCCAATCTTACTTCCCTGTCCTGAACCAGTTCCCTCAAGAAATGATATTTTATTGTAATATGTTTCATCTTAGTATGCATCACAGGGTTCTTTGAAATGTTAATAGCACTGGTGTTGTCACAATAGATAATAATTGGTTCTTTGATTTCCACCTTCATACCTAACAACAACTATTTGAACCATATGATATTTGAACAATTTACTGTTGTAGAAACATATCCTGCTTCTGTTGTAGACTGATAAATGCACTTCTATTTTTTGCTAGTCCAAAAAACTAATCTCTTTCCAAGAAATAATGCTCCGCCACTTGTGCTCTTTCTATCATCGACACTTCCTGCTGAATCAGCATCAGTAAAAGTCTTCAAGTCAAAGTTTCCTCCTTTCTTATACCATAATCTTCAGTACCCTTAAGATATCTTAGAATCCTTTTGATAGCCATTAAGTGATTCTCTCTAGGATTAGCTGAAAACCTTGCAACAATACCGACTGCTAATGTAATATCAGGTGTGAACAACATATTTAAGTTTACCAATCATGGATCTGTAGGTAGTCTGATTTACCTACTTTGAATCATCATCCTTAGGTAATTTATGTCCAGTAGGCATTGGAGTCCCAACTGGTCTAGAATCTTCCATCGTAAATTTCTTAAGTATCTCTTTGATGTATTTAGACTGAGTAATATAGATACCATCCTTCATCTAATAAAATTGTAAACCAACAAAGAATTTGATTTCATGAAACATAGACATCTCAAATTCCTTACTCATTGCTACAAAGAATGCTTTGCATAAATCATCATATCCAAGGAATAGTATATCATCAACAAATATCTTTGCTAATAGTATCTTGTTCTGAGGTCCTTCTTTAATGTACAAGCTACTATTGTGAGTAGTTCTCTGAAATCCAATACTTACCAAGTAACCATGCAATCTTTCATACCAGGCTCTCAGAGCTTGCTTCAGTTCATGCAAGGCTTTGTACAATTTGCAAACCATATTCCTTTTGTTAGGATCTACCAAACCTTCAGGTTGCTAAATATAGAATTCTTCTTCTAGGATTCCATACAAGAATGCAGATTTTACATCCATTTGATATACCTTGTATCCTTTATGTGCAACATATGCCAGAAGAGTTCTTACTCCTTCAAGTCTTGCAATAGGATAAATTTTTTCTCTGTAATCAATACCCTCTTCTTGAGCATATCCTTTACATACTAATCTTTCTTTGTTTATGGAAACTTCACCTTTTTCATTCATCTTTTTTCTAAAATCCCACTTTGTACCAATCGCATTCTTGTCTTTTGGTCTAGGTACAAGAGTCTAGGTTTTGTTCTTTTCTATCTTCTCAATCTCTTCATTCATTACTTCTATCTAGCTTTCATCATTCAATGCATGTTTAACAGTTCTAGGTCATTCAGTCTACCTAGGTCTCTCTTAATTCTGGTTTCCTCCTTAAGTTAGATCTTTTGAAGGCCTATGATTGGGTGGATTGGGATTTGTTGATCAAAGTTCTTAGATCATTTGGGTTTGGAGAAATATTCCTTCAATTGATTTTTCAACTTATTAGTACTTCTAGAGCCGCCATTTTGATCAATGGATCTCCTTCAAGGTTTTTAAAACCTTCCAGGGGTTTAAGGCAAGGAGATCCTCTTTCTCCTGTCCTCTTCTCAATTTTGGATGAATGCTTGGGGTGCCTTTTTCAGAAGATTGCCTCGAATGGGTCTTTTAAAGGTCTTTCCCCTTCCTCGACTTCTATTCCTTGCTCGCATGAACAGTTTGTGGATGATACCATCATAATGGGTTTTTCCTCTATTCAGGAAGCCCGGACTATCAAAACAACTCTTACTACCTATACCCTTGGCTCGGGTCAAATAATCAACTAGGATAAGAGCTCCTTATATTTTATTAATACTCCTGAGGAAAGGCAACATAAAATTGCTAGAATTATAGGTTGCAGAATTGAGTCTCTTCCTGCTACCTATCTGGGTCTCCCTGTTGGTCTTAAACCTCCGAACTCTTTCTGGGGTGGTATTGTTGACAGATTTAATAGGAAGTTGGCTAGTTGTTAAGGAGCCATCCTAAGCCAAGCTAGCAAACTTTAGCTCCTTAAGGCATCATTGCAAAGTCTCCCTGACTATGCTCTCAGTCTCTTCAAGATCCTTGGGAAATATGTTTATTTCATTGAAAAAGTCCAGAGAAATTTTCTGTGGTCGGGAGTGGAGGAAAAAAATAGATTTGCTTTGGTTGCTTGGGATAGGGTCTGCACACCTAAAAAGTGGGGGGGGGGACTGGGTATCCGCCCTATTAGAGCTACCAACTTGGCCTTGCTGGCAAAATAGATTTGGAGAATATTTGGTGTTAAAAGAGAATGGAATGATATAATTCATAAAAAATACCTCTTCTCCTTTTCCCATATTTCAGAATTTTGGAAAACTGACTTGAAAGTGAAAGGATATTTCATCTAGAATAGCATTCAGAATGCTAAGGATGTGGCTTTTAAAGGGGCTAAGCGGTTTTTAGGAAATGACAAAAAAATTCATTTTTGGGAAGATTGTTGGATAAAAGATTATCCTCTAAATTCTATTGCTTCCTTTCAACCCGTTATCAATCAGTGTATTCAGAGATATGGAGCTATGGTCAGGGACTATTGGAGGAATGACTCGTGGATTGATTTGTCCCTTTCTTATGAATTGTTAAAACCTCTTATGCTTGACCTAGTGATCTGGAAGGTTAAGATTTCTAGTGAAGACAAAATCCTTTGGGGAGTTCTTCCTTCTGGAATCTTCACGGTTGCTTCCTATTCTGAGCTTTTTTTAAAAAAACCGAATCCTCTCCCCTTTTGGGCTCAAGTGTGGTAAAATTCTTTAATTCCTAAAATTAATATCTTTTTTTGGCTGGTTTTGCAGAATAAAATCCTTAGAATTGACAATCTCCAAAAATGGGGAATGATGCTGAGTAATAGATGCTTTTTATTAAAAAATGCTGAGGAAACGGTTTTCCATCTGGCCATTGATTGTAGATATGCTTGGGAGGTTTGGAATGATTTATTACAATGCTAGGAGATTAAGTGGTTTTTTCCCAATAACATGGAAAGCTTTTGTAATCAGTGGCGAAAAGTAGATTCCCCCATTGATAAACATTTATGGAATATTATTCCCCGCATGTAATATGGTGGTTTGGAGAGAACGCAATGACAGAGTCTTCAGAAACATTGATCTTCCTCCAAAAGTGATTGCTGAGAAGATAAAGAGAAGTATTAAGGAAAACTTCAAGATGTCATCTGGTAGAATGCTGGATTTAAATGCTGGTGACATGGGTGTGAGGATGGCTAATCACAAACTTCATCCTAGAGAGAATGCCATCTGGCTTTTTCCTCCACCGGGATGGATAAAAATTAATTTTGACGGCGCTGCCAAGGGCAACCCTGGCCCAGCTGGCTGTGGGGGCCTCATCCATGATGACATGGAAAATTGCTTGGATGCGGTAGCTTTACCTATTGGGGTGAAAAAAAACCATATGGTGGAGGCCATGGCCCTTCTTCAGATGCTAAAACTTGTCAAGAAACACGTGGCACAGAAGGTGTGGATCAAGGGTGACTCACTCAATATTTTAAAATGTATTAGTGACAAGACTAAGCCATCATGGATAATTAAGGAGATCATCGAGGAGGCTAGGATCATAATTAATTCCTTTAATCAAGTCATTATTTCTCATGCCTATAGGGAAGCAAATGGTATAGTGGATGAGTTGGCCAATTTTGCAGTTAAAGCCAGGGACATCGTGATTTGGCACGATTATAAAAATTTGACCGTCGATATCAAAGCCAAGTTGGCCTTTGACAGATCCCGAAGCAAGAGGGTTGATTGGGCGTATCTTGAGAAGCTATGATGATTAGGCACATTTTAAAAAATCAAAGGAAAATGAGGACAGAAAGTGGTGTCTTTCCCAAGAACTCTAATTATAGAAACGAGCTAACCCTTGTTAATTTCAATATTACCAGTTTTCGTAATAGTTGGATTCTCTTTGCATTTTTTGCCATCTGTGTGAGCTGTGCGATCATGGGAGGTGGGCTTAACCGAAAAGAGCTGAAGGACTGTGTCAAATGGAGAAAAATGCCATAAGCTTGGGATATTCTTAAGAAGGGAGGTCTTTCCACCTACATGGAAAGATTGCATGTGGCGAATGACAATGCTACCAAATTATTTGTTGATTCCTGGAAAAATGGGGTTGTTACCATAGTGGGCATCACTGTGAACACCACAGAGGATTTCATAGCTAAGATTTCTGGGCTTAGCACGAAGGGAATCAAATTCTTCCGAGACAGTAAGGTATCACGAAAGGCCATTCAGCACTTTCCCAAGAGCAAGGAGGAGAAAAAAATTCTTGTAAAAGAGTCTAGAGGATGCTATGATGTGGCATCGTTCAAAGAAAACTGGGCTATTGTTATGATGGCAGTCATGGAGTATGTAACCCTAGACGGTAGGTTTAAAAGAGCCCATTCTTACCACTTTGTTTTTCTCTGTCATTTTTGGCATAAAATTAGGGTTTCCCTACCTTTCTACATTTTTTAATCTCTCTGTTCAAGCATTTCCCAGCATAAGAAGAAGGAGAAGAAACCCATTCTTCATGAAGGGTTGATTCTACTAATTGTAGAACACATAAAAAAGATGGTTAGTGTAAGCCCTGTCATAACTCCGTCTAAATCTGGTTCGGGTGAAAAAAAAATTAGGGATGTGAATGTGAAAGATAAGAGTTCGACTGGTAAAAAATTAAAGAAGGATAAGGAGACTACCATGGATACGGACACCTCTGCTAATAGTGTGGAAGGCTATGTTAATAGGGCTGATTCCACGAAGGAAGATAGTTACTCTGCTTCCTCGGTCTCGAATTTGGTTTCGGAGGAGAATGATAACACGACTGAAGAGGTTACGGGCTCTATGGACAAAGGAAAAACCTCGGATAGCAGGAAGAACAAAGAGGATAAGAAGAAGGAGGAGGATGTGGGAGGTCAGAAAGTGCAATTTTGGTTGAGTATGACAGTTCTGAAGACCATGATGTGCCTATATCTCTGAAGCTTGAAGTAGTTATGGATTGTGGTCAGGACACTCAGAAGGATGCAACAGAGGTGGAGAATACTTCCCCTGCCAAGGAGTTGACTTTACCAGAGGGGAAGACAGACAATGACCCTGGCAATTCTTGGAATATCCCTTTCATCAAAATGATGGACTTGCAAGAAAGGAATGTTTAATTACTGAGGGATGACATGGAGGATAAGATCGATCCCCCCTTTAGGGTTCTCCAAACGGCCAAAGCTGCTTCCATGTACTCCTTTCGGTTAATGAAATGGGTGTTCCAGAAGATCAAGAATTTAAACCTTAAGCACCGTTCGATTGTTGCTAAGGTGGACTCTCTGCAGACTCAGCTAGAGTCTGGCCCTAAAACTATGGTGGACAAGGTTACTTATGATGAGGAAAATAATGTGCAGCAGTTACAAGCCAGAATGGAAACCATGGAGAATACCATGAAAAAACACATGCAAAACTACAACAATTTTATGGGTTCGACCATGGATTGTTTCCTGACCATTAAGGCTGAGATGGATACTGGCTCCCCCAGTAAAAAAAAGAGGATATCACAGAGAACCTAGAAGATGATGGCCCTGTAAAACACACTAGATCAGCAAGAAAGAAGAAAATTCATGAAAGGATCCAGGAACTCTCAGAGTTCAATGTAGCAATAAAGAAGATATCTGAAGTGAAGCAGGTTTCCACTGAGGCTTGTAAGGAACTTGCCTAGGGCTCTGGTTTCTGGTTCTGGTGGTTTGTCTTTTTTGCTGGTCTCTGGCTTTTGGTTTTTTCCTAGTTTTTTGTTGTTAGTTTTGGCTTTAGCGTACTGGTTTCCAGTCCTGTTTCTTTTTGGAGCGCGTCAATGTTTAAACTTTTATTCTAGGTTGTAAGGGGTTTCGGGTCCCCATTCAAAACCTATTTTTCCTTGCAATCAAAAATAGTTCTAGGTTCAATTTCACTTGTGTGCTAAAATGTTGACACACTTCTATGAGTCATTATATCCAATATTTCTCAAGAATGAGGTCTCAAATGGTGACTCATAGCTCCCTATTCATGGAGTGCAAGGGTTTGTGATGAAGGCCCTCAGTTTAGACCTAGTTATGCCCTTGAAAGTACATAATGAAATGAGCGATTCAAAGAGGAAGAGAAAGAATTCTAGCCTCCATGATCACCAAATATGCATTGCAAATGAAAATGGAAGCTATTATATATGATAACAATGCATGGAAGGAAATTAATCTATATGATAACAATGCATGAAAGGAAATATGCAAGCTTAATCTATGAAAGGAAATATGAATCTAAATTAACATGAATCTACTCTAAATGGATTGCCATGAATGCATGAGAGAAGAAGACAAGAAGAAGAGAAGTTTCATGGTTCAAGCTCAAATGCTCAAACTCTCATCCAAAATTGCTCTCCAAACCTGCAGCATAACAATAGCATAAAAGTGTATATCTTGATTATCCAATTGAGAAGGAGAGGTTTCATTTTAAAGAGCAATGGATGGTAGAGATTAAGAGGCAAAAAAAAAAGAGCAATGGTGGAGATTAATTCTTGGTTGATCCATGTGCTCATATCTTCAAAAGGCAAAATCAAAGGCTATGATTAAGAGGCAAAAAGCCCACCACTTAGGAATATGTGTGAAGAAAAAGGAGCTTTATTTATTTTTATTTAATTTATTTCATTTTTCAACACAAAGAGGGATTTAAGTGGGGATTTTATTTATTTAATTAAAAGAGGGATTTTTTTTAATTAAATAAGATTATTTTATTTAATTAAAAGGGATATTTTAATTAAATAAGATAATATTATTTAATTAAGAGAGATTTTAATTAAATAAGATAAGATTATTTAACTAAAATGGGATTTTAATTAAATAAGATTATTTAATTAAAATGGGATTTTAATTAAATAAGATTATTTAATTAAAATGGGATTTTAATTAAATAAGATTATTTTATTTAATAAAAAGGAAATGTTTTCTTTTAATTAAATAAGATAATTGATGAAATGATCGAACCTTAAGAAATATTGAAATAATTGAAATAATTATGATTTGATCAAGGAAATTGATTTGAATTAAAATGTTATAAAGCATTGATTCATGAATTTGATAAATTGATAAATTGATTTTGTCATTTGATAAATTGAAGAATGGGGCCCCATAGTCTAGGAGACCATTTTAGGGTGCATACATTACTAAGAAAACATGTACCTTTAATTTTTTTGTTGTCATTACACCTTTTGTTTGATCTCCAATTATTTTCTCAGGTGCATGATGCCTTTTGACATATTTTTCAAGTACAGGATCCTCTAGTGCATGATGCTCAAATATTCTATCTTGTTCTTCTGTTTGATACTTGGGTTCCACTGTCCGAGACTCGGGTGCCTCTATCTGCAACTCGGGTGCCTCTATCTGCGACTCAGGTGTCTCTATTTGTTACTCGGGTGCCTCTGTCTGTGACTCGGGTTCCTTTGTCCGTGACTCAGTTTCTTTAGTCTGAGGCTCGGTTCCCTCTATTTGTGACTCAGTTTCTTCAGTTAGAAGCACTGGTTGCAACAAGGTTTGCGCTAATGAATTTAGTGGTTGACATGGTTGTTCTCCAATCACCATTTCCTATGTCTTAGGTATAATATCAGGTTCATAATACAAAACGTTTATGTAAGTCTCCAGGCTCTTTAATACTCTGTTCTTCATTTCTCTCTGCAAACTCATCAATCTTCACATGCACACTTTCTATAACTTTATGAGTAGTAAGATTCAAACATTTATATGCTTTTCTTTTGCAGGAGTAGCCTAGGAACATACCTTCATCACCTTTTACATCAAATTTTCCATTTCTTGCTTCCTTCAAGATGCAACATTTACTTCTGAATACTTTGAAATAGCGAACATTAGGTTTGTAGCCATACCATAATTCAAAAGGTGTCTTCTCAGTACCTTTCTTCAGTTGAACTCGGTTCAAGGTGTGAATTGCAGTGTTGATGGCTTCCTTCCAGTATATGGTAGCAACATTCATTTCAATCATCAAGGTTCTTGCACAGTCCATGATGGATCTGTTCCTTCTTTCTGCTATGCCATTCTGCTATGGTGTACCTAGGGCAGATACTTGTCTCTCGATTCCTCTTTCATTGCATAATTCATTGAACTCAATATAAATGAATTCTCCTCCTCTGTCAGATCTTAGGAATTTACATTTCTTTCTTGTTTCTTTTTCAACTCTAGCTAGGTACCATTTGAAATTCTGAAAAGATTCTAATTTTTCTTTCAGAAACATGACAGACATCATTCTGGAATGGTCATCAACAAATAGAATGAAATAATTCTCACATGTATAACTTGTTGTTCCAATTGGTCCACACAAATTAGTATGTACTAATTCCAAGACTTCTTCTGTATCGTAGTTCTTTCTCTTGAAGCTATTCTTTCCCATTTTCCCGATTTGACATTGTTTACATGTTACCAATTCAAGTTTCTTCAAAAGAGGAATACCTCTTACTCTTTTGTTCTTGCTTATGTTGAATAGGTTATCAAAGTTCACATGACACATACTTTTATGCCATAACCAACTTTCTTCTACTTGTGCAATAAAACATGAACTTTCATTGAGATCAAGATAAAATAGATTACCTTTTGTTTTCCTTCCAGTTCCAACTAGGTTTCCTTTACCATACAGGAGCTTGGCCTTACCATTCATGAATTATACCTTGAAACAAATGTTATTCAATTGTACCACACTTAGTAGATTGCACTTTAGTCCTTCAACCCAATAAGAATTATCACACTAGATTCCTTTAGTAAGAGCAATACAACCTTTACCTTTCACATAGTAGGGTTCATTATTCCCAAAACTGACACTTCCACCATCATAGTGTTCAAGATGTTCAAATTTAGTTTTATCACTAGTCATGTGGTGAGAACAACCACTATCAATTATCCAAGTGTCATTTCTTACTAATATGAGAAAATAGTGCAGTCTTTTCATCATCTTCATTATCTGACTCGTCCTTAATAGCAATGTAAACCATTTCATCTTCATCTTCATCACTATCAGAATCTTTAGCAATATAAAAAGATTTCTTACCTTTGTCCTTGTAGATTTTGTAGCTTTTGAAATCTTTCTTGCCTTTGTACTTGTTGAAATTTTTCTCACCTTTGTCTTCTTTGTTTGGACACTTAGCAACAATGTGACCAACCTCATCACATGAAAAGAAAATTAATGATATTCTTCCTTTGTACTATCCTTTTCCTTTTGCAGATCTCCTTGCAAGTAATGATTCAATGATTTCAAGATCTTAATCATCAGAATCATCATCACTGTCATTGTCAATCTGTTTTCCTTTCATATTTCCAAGATTTAATTTAGCTTTGAATGCTGACTCAAGATTGCTAGGATTTGGAGAATAATTGTCAAAGTTGTCCAACTCAAAAGCTGTAAGTCTTCCAACCAATCCATCTAGAGTTATGTCATTACTACATCTCATCTCTTGAATAGCTGAAACTCTAATTGCATAGATGGGAAGTAAAGTTCTCAATACCTTGCTGATCACTGTTATGTCTTAAATTTTTCCACCAGCAACTTTGATTGCACTTACACTTTTCTTGATTCTTTCACTATACTTTGTAATGTCTTCTCCTTCTTTCATTTTCATTAGATCAAACTGACCTTTGAGACTTTCTTCTTTGGCTCTCTTTACATTGGCATCTCCTCCATAAATATCATGTAGTTTATTCCACATATCAAAGGCAGTAGGGCAGTCCTTGACTTCATAAAATTTGGAATAGATGAGTGTAGAGGCTATATCAATTATCATTATGTAATGATACTTCATGTCCACCATCTGATCCATAGTCAAATGTCTTGGCGATTCCACATACCTATGGTCCAAGAACTGCAAACTAGTATCTCCAATAGTAGATAGATGTAGCCTCATCAAATCTTGCCTTGCAGTGAAGTTGTCCTTGTTAATCTTGGGGATCTCTCTTCTGTAAGACATTTATGATCTTTAGATTATGCCTTTAAACCTTCCCTGTAAGCACCCATTGCTTTGATACAAATTGTTGGAAGCGAGTTGAGTAAATGAGAGGGGAGGGGTGAACCAGTCACCACAAAAACAAATCCAAGTCTCTTAGATGTCTTAAACAAATTTATCATTGTTGCTCGGTTAACACAAATATTCTATTGTCACTCGGTTAACATAATAAATCTTAAGATATTAACTGTGATTATCCTTTATTAATTAACTTGCAAAAACATAAACCATAAAGCAAATAACAAGTACACAGATAACACCAAGATTTAACGTGGAAACCCAATATGGGAAAAACCACCAATTGCAACTAGTTATTATTTTTCACTCTTTTGAAGCAAGCCATGTTGGGAACCAACCCTATTAAAGGTTGCATTAACACACTGTTAGGTGTGACCCTATTAGAGGATTTAATCACTCTATAAGGAGTGGCCTTGTTAGAGGTCTTCAAACACTTAAATGTAGAAATGTCACCTTGTGAGAGGATTTACAAAAGACTGTTAAGTCTACTCTGTTAAGAGATTTTGATCATTGTTACAACTGTTAGAGGGTAACAATGGATTGACCTGTTTTGATAATAAAATATCTTTTTTGATTTAGATCTCTTCTCTGGCTTTGATTACTTGATCCTCACTGATCAGATATTATGTTGCAGCTCTGTATATTTTGTCCTCAATCAGAATCCCATCTATTTTCGGCATCACTCTTCATATCACCAAACATATATCTTCCACTTACACTTTCACATAATTTGATCCAAATTTGACATTATAAATATGATAAGCCTTGTCAAGACGACCTTAATATCCTTCCAAATAATCAATAAAACTTAAGTTTGTTAGCTTCATAAAATCAATTATCCATAAAATGTAAACTGTTGTTAGTCGGCTGTCACTAAAAGCATACCTCGGTCAATATTGAAATCCTTCAATACTTGACCAAAACTGTAATGCCTAAGTGAACTCGTTTAGAACTAAAAATCACTTTTGTCATCTTCAATGCCCGAGAGAGCTTGGCAAACACTGTCTGTGCTTGGATAGGATTAGACATTTCTATAAATGTCACTATACTTGTGTAAACATCAATGAAAATACACAATTGAATAATTGTCATGAACAATAGAAACTTCTGATTTTTTCTATTCCTTTGTTGTATAATCTCTTCTCCCTTTTCTAGATAGATATACAATGTTTAACTTTTCAAATTCTCTCCCTTAGATGGATGTTTCTTTGAATCTTTCTATGATGTTTTCTCTCCCTTTTACTGTTCCTCTCCTTGATGGATAGTACTTTTCTTTTTGATAGAAATATATTTCATTGAATACTTCTCTCAATATTTAGTACATCTCTTCAAAAGTACATCTCTTCCTTTTGTACATCTCTCCCTTTGACATCAATGCCAAAGTAAGTCTCTTTTTTTTAATAATATATTCCTTGAATTTCCTTTCCATCAGGTAGTAGCCAACAATATCTCTGGTGTTTGGTGTAGATAAGTACCTTTCTGTTTACTAATAAATATTTTCACTACATCTCTTTGGTTGCATCAACATGAATGATCTTCTGATTATGTGTATGCTGATGCAGCCTCTAAGTCAGCTTAGTGACCAATAGACAAGGGTCAGACCCCTAGTCTCTTCCTCAGGTAATCAAATGTATCTTTAGGCAATGATTTTGTGAATATGTATGCTAATTGTTCCTTTGATTAAACATATTCTAGTATCACCTCTTTCTCTTACACTTGTTCTCTTAAGTAATGATACTTGATAACAATATGCTTTGTCTTAGCATGCATGACAAGGTTCTTTGAAATGTTTATTGCACTTGTATTATCACAATATATAATCACTGGATCAAGAATTTTCATATTCATACATTCTAGTAATTTCTTGATCCATGCAATGTTAGAGCAATTTGCAGCAGCAACCACATATTCTTCTTCTGCAGTATATTGTGAGATGCATCCTTATTTGTTACTTATCCATGTGACAAGTATGCCACCCATAAAGAATGCTCCCCCTGTTGTGCTCTTTCTGTCATCTAATTTTCCATCCCAATCAACATCTGTAAAGAATTGAAGCTCAAATTTGCCTTCTTTATTATACCAGAGACGATATTCCTCGGTATTCTTTAGATATCTCATAATTCTTTTGATAGTAGTCATGTGTGATTCCTTGGGATTAGTAGAGAATCTTGCAACTATTCCAACTGCATGTGTTATATCTGGTCTAGTATGTACAGCATACATTACTTTGCCAATCATTGATCTATATAAGGTCTAATTTACCTTGATTGACTTGTCTTCTTTTTTCAGTTTGCATCTAGTTTCCATAGGTGTTCCAACTGGTTTGGAATCTTCCATCTTGAATTTCTTCAGCACTTCTTTTATGTATTTGGATTGTGTGATGTAGATGCATGCATCCTATTGAAGAATCTATAGACCAAGAAAGAATTTGATTTCCCCAAACATTGGCATCTCAAACTATTTTCTCATTTCATCAACAAATAATTTGCATAACATATCATTACCTCCAAATATGATATCATTAACAAATATTTCAGCAATCAAAATCTTATCATCAGTATCT
The DNA here is from genome assembly GCA_018584345.1 of Thuja plicata. Lineage (NCBI taxonomy): Eukaryota > Viridiplantae > Streptophyta > Pinopsida > Cupressales > Cupressaceae > Thuja > Thuja plicata. The sequence continues at coordinate 102,161 of MU228131.1, read as the reverse complement.
TTCAAATACAAAATTTTGTTTTCACTTGTTCTTACAAATATAGTACTAATAAGATAAGAGTAAAGTATTTCATACCATGCTCTCGATGATTGTTTCAATCCATACAAGGCTTTGTGTAGTCTACATACCATGCTCCTCTTGTTAGGATCAACAAACCCTTCAGGTGTTCAATGTATACCTCTAATATTCCATTTAGGAATGCAAAGTTGACATCCATTTGCTATACCTTGAATCCTTTGAATGCAACATAAGAAAGTAGAATTCTTACTCCTATTATAGAAATGGGTGCAAAGGTTTCTCCATATTCAATACCTTCTTCTTGTGCATACCGTTTGCATACTAATCTTGCTTTGTTCCTCGTGAATTCTCCATTCTCATTCAGTTTGTTTATGAATATCCATTTGGTACCAATGACATTATTTTTATCTGGTCTATGTATGTCCATGTTTTGTTCTTCTCTATATGTTCTATCTCTTCATTCATAGCACTAACCCAATCCTGATTCTCAAGTGCAGTATTAACAGATTTAGGCTCAAAATCCTAAATTAAACATCTAGTGTTCAGTGGCTTACTTATTGTTATCATTCCAGCCTTGTTGTCTCTTATGATTTAGTTTTGTGGATGGTGTCTTCTGACATACTTGGAAAGTATCACTTCAGCTCTTTGTTCATCATTATGATCATCATCTTGACCTTCATCGCTCAGTATATCATTGTGAGCAATTTCCTAATTTTTGGTGTTTGCACCCTAATGCTTGGGTGCATTGTTCTGTCTCTCGGGAGCGATACACCGTGGCTTGGGCAGAGTGTTAGGTTCTTCACTGTAGACAAACCTATTGTAATCTTCTAGTTTCTTTATGCTTTCCTCATCATTTTTCTCAGCAAATTCATCTACTTTGACATTTTCACTCTCAATGATTTTGTTAGAGGATTTGTTAAGCCATTTATAAGCCTTGCTTTTGGTAGAATAACCTAGAAATATTACTTCATCACCTTTGGAGTCAAGCTTTCCATTTATATCATCTTTCAATATATAACATTGACATCCAAAAATTCTGAAGTAACTTACATTGGGTGTGTATCCATACCATAATCATAAGGTGTCTTATTGGTTTCTTTCTTCAATTGAACTCTGTTCAGTATGTAGACAACGGTATTCAAAGCTTCTGTCCAGAATGTTTGTGTGTTTTCTTTCTCAATCATCAGTGTTATGGCACAATCAACAATTGATTTTTTTCTTCTTTCAGAAATCCCATTTTTCTATGGTGTTCTCGGTGCAGAAACCTATCTCTTAATTCCATGCTCATTACAAAAATTGGTGAATTCATCAGAGATAAATTTTCCTCTATCTGATCTTAAGCATTCAGTTCCTTTCCACTCTGTTTTTCAACTATATCTTTTGTACAATATAAAAATGATGGCAAATAATGATGGATGGATTGTACATATAAAACTATAAAGGGGATTGAAATAAAGATGTGTTTATTAAGAACATGTAATGTATTAAGAAGGGTTGATTGATTATCTTGAAATGTAATGCATTGATATGTAAATTGTCCTTTAAGTTGCCTAGAATGTATTGAATTCCTTAACCCTAATTGAATTGTATTGATTAAGTATTGAAATTGTGATTTAGGAGAAGATAAGATATTCCCTTTATCCTCAAATGCACAAATGGGAGATCCAAGTTGATCAACCCCAAGGAAGGGCTAATGCATAAATGAATCAACTATTTGGAAAGGAGAATAACAAGAGAGATAACTTAAATTCCGTTAACTATATGTATAGAAATGATATATGACAATAATTGGAGAAGTAGGAGAAATGTACTAACCTTGAAATATTGCAGATCAAAGTATGCTATTTTTTGAGGTCTGTATTGAGTTTTTGAAAAAACTGACAGTTGATCCTAGACCGGAACGCAGAGACGAACAAAACCCAGAAATCATTTCCCGTTCCAATGTTGTCTTATGAAAAAGGTCAACCTTGACCCATAAATGTCAACCCTAACCCAATAATGTCGACCCTGACCTGCGCAGATCTGAAAGTGACTCTGTTCGCGGATCCTGAAAGTTTGCCGAAAAGGTATCCAGATCTGGGTTCAAATCCACTGTTCTGCACCTGTAGCTACAAGAAAAAGTAGATTTTTTGTTGTGGGGGAGGGGTTTGCCTTGGTCAAACCCCAGTTTTGGAATTAACCTCAAATATATGTAATTGAAATTGCAGAAATGGACAAAGTAAATGCATAAATTCACCTTTTTTGAAAGAGTCCTTGTGGCGGATTCGAATCCTTGAATCCACAAGTATGCTTCAAATGTATAATTTAGAAAGGTAGGATGTCTTCAATCTCTTGCTCATAGATCTCCAACACCAAGTCTTGAATGGGTTCTTGAATATGGAATAGGCTTGGAAGAAGGTAGATGGAGAGATCACTAAAATGACACTTTGTAACTTCAATCCTTCAATGGCCTCCAATGGATCTCCTTCATGAAAATGGATACTTGAATGAATGAATGCTTGCTTGAATGCTTGCTTTATGATGTTTCTCAATTGCTCAAGGATGCGTAGGCTTCAATAGAGAACTTAGTATTCACCTTTTGAATGCTTAGAAGACTTAGAGAAAATGAGAGAAAGCTTCCCTTTTATATGAAATTAGGGCATAATCTTCTAAGGAGTCCTACATAGGAGGATTAAATTACCATTAAAGCCTTTACCCCTAGGAGAGGACCTATATTAAATATAATTTAGGAATCAACGCTTCGGAACCTGAAACAGCTGACCCGGAAGCGGGAAATTTTTTTTGCAAAGGCCGACCTCCAAAAACTGTGAGACCCCAGGATTTGAACCCTGGGTCAAGGTCAAGGTTGACCCTAAACTAGGTCAGGGTCAAGGTTGACATAGACCTAAAAGGTCGACCCTAACCCTGAAGCCCAGAAGCACCAGTCTGCAGTCCAGAATGCAGAAATCAGGCTAAACAGGAGTGGAAAGAGGGACAGAATAGGGGGAAAGCCATGTCAAGATCAGGAACCCATTCAAGGTGCTTTCCATGACCCCAAACCACTTACTCGAAAGGCTAAACACATCTACAATGGAAGTGCTTCCATTTTCTGACTATACATTTAGCCCCCACTTTAGCAAGAGTATAAGTTCAACACAAACTCTTGGTAAAGGAAAATATACAGAAAAGACAATCTTATTGAATCCAAAAGGGATAAAGAAACCCTCAAGCCCCCAAGGGACTTAAGTCTTTATCAACCCTAAGATCCTGATAAGAGAGACATCACTTAGTTAAGGAGAGAGAGAAAGGGTGTGATTATCTCGCCCAATGAGAACTTATGTCTTATTGTGAACCACACAAAAAGTGTAACTGGAAAGATGGAATTGAACTACCTAGTGAATGTGGCTACTCACTAGTCAACCCATTAGGGAGATCCATTTGTAAAGGGATCAAATCATTGTAAATTGAAAAATTGGCGGGATCAAGAGATCCATGTAAATTTAAACTAGAGGGATCAAGAGATCCTAAAAAGTAAAAATGTGACCATGCTTTAAGGATTAGTTTCTTTTAATCCATAAAGGGAAAAGTTTTGAATCTTTTGAAAACTATTTTGAATGTGCGTGTGTGCAAAAAGTGAGTAGAGTATATGCCCCCACGTTAAATTCATTGCTAACACTTTAACAGGAGCAATGGTTTTAATGCAAACATCAACAACTCTACGGATTACATTTCCACTGTGAGATGCCCCCAAAGGAAGACAAATCAAGGGAAATAAAACATAAACATACATAAGAACACAAGAGGGATATACCTAATGTGGGGTCGGTATGATCATAAGATAAAATGTACATAGAAAACATAATATTATTGCAAATGAATTGACATCATTCCCCAAAGAAAGTAGAACTACAATCACAAAAGAGGAAAGAAACTTAAGAATTTACGAAGAGAAATCTTTTCAGACCACAACATGGAGACCAAAAAGAATTAGCGCTACCATATCGCAGATGCAAGTAGATTGTACAAGGAACATAGTTACAAATAATATCACAATTACAACATAACATGAAACAACATATAGAAGAATGGGTGATCCCACAAAACTGTGTCCCACTTTTTGGCCAACTTTGACACTGAAATGAACATTCTGAAAAAAAAAACCTCGCTTTCGAACATCTATTGTCATTAAACCATTAAGAATTTGAAGATGATGTAAACTAGTGAATTTTAACATTTTTTTTCTAGTTTATAAATATATTTTTTTTAAAAAAAATGGAATTTATTTGTATCCATTTTTCCTTCTCCTTCAAAAATTAATTTTGTGAAAAATCAGGATTTTTCAAGAGTGACACTCACTTTGATCAACATAACTTTTTTTATAAAACTAATAAGAACAAAATTATTTTGAATTTAGGTTTGTAACACAAATATCTAGGGAATCCATTTGGTTTCATTCAATTTGGTTCAATATTTAATATTTTATTGAGTTATGAAGTGACATTAATTATAATTTGGACATAGGTTCACTTTGATCGCTCTAACTCTATCTCTATATATCAAAATTCATTTATTCTTTTTTTGATAGAAAGGTAA